>JAVJIF010017211.1:0-85045 GCA_038442645.1 Agave tequilana | reverse complement strand
AAAACTAAATGTTTAAATGCTTTTAATGAGGATTCCTGGGTATGGCATAGAAGATTAGGCTATATATCTTTTGACGATATTTCTAGAATTAATTCTAAGGAATCGGTGAAGGGTATTCCTTACTTGAAGTTTGAGAAGGACCGCATTTGTGATACGTGCCAACTTGAGAAATAAACCAAGTCCTCTTTCAAACCAATCAAGGATATCATGACATCTAGGCTATTAGAATAATCCACATGGATTTGTTAGTCTTACTAAAACTAAAAGTTTAAATGAAAATCGCTATGTTTTGTTTTAGTTGGTTATTTTTCCCGTTTTACATGGATTTTCTTTTTGGAACATAAAGATCAAGCTTTTCGCATTTTAATATTTTTTCGAAAAAGGGTTGAAAAGGTAAAAGGTTTTCGATTTTGCGCATAAGATGTGATAGAGGTGGTAAGTTCATCAACCAATCCTTCATCACTTATTGCAAAGAAAATAGAATTAAGCATGAGTTGTCTTGTTCTAGCACTCCACAACAAAATGGAGTCGTTGAAAGGAAGAATCATACTCTTCAAGAAATGGCTAGGACTTGATTAGTGAATACGGGCTCCCTCAATACTTATGGGCCGAGGCTGTAAACACCGCATGCTATATATCGAACAGAATTTATTATTGTAAAAATTCTTACAAAACTTCTTTTGAAATCTATTATTCAAGAAAACCAAATGTTTCTATTTTAGAGTTTTTGGATGCAAATGTTTTATTTTGAACACCAAAGATAACTTGGGTAAATTTGATGCTAAGGCTTTTGAAGCAATTTTTGTTGGTTATTCTAATACTAGCAAAACTTATAGAGTGTTCAATAAATAATCTTTTACAATTGAAGAATCTATGCATGTTATTTCCTTTATTGCAAGTTATTTATTTGATTAACGATTAATCCTTCTTGTTTAGTTTGTGTTGACTTGTGTTTTAGATCGATTGTTGCCAACAGAGATATTTCCGCAATTCATCATCATCTCTCGATCCTACAACCTCAACTCAGCCTCATTAAAGCTCGCCGTCTGGGCCAAGCGAACTTCAACTTCAACCAAGGTTGCCCTCTGTTCTAGCTCCTGCAGCATGAATTCGTCATTCTGAGCCTTAAGCTGCTCAAGCCGAGCAGTCTCTTCAAGACGCACTGGTTCAGCCTTGGACAAAAGAAGATTAGCCTTCCTGATCATTTCCTTGGCCTTTTTAATTTATCCTCAGCGTCAAGAAGAGCACTACAAGAAGGGTCTATGGCATCCCCGAGCTCTACTTTCCTTGTCTCCAAGGACTTCAAATCAGAGGAAATGGCCTTAGCAGCTTCTTGGGCGGCGAGATGAGCCTCATGCATCTGAGCAACAAGGTGCGCAAGCTGCTCGTTAACTGAAGACTCCAGATCTGAATGACTAAGACGGCGCCATTCGTCCACATCCCTTTCAAGTTTGTCCACCAGAAGCTCCAATGCAGCGGCCTGGTCATCCCCTCTAAAGTCTCGGATACTGTCAATACTTCGGAAGAGGACCACCTTTAAAGCAGAGAACGAGGTAGTCGAGCCCTTCAAGATCAAAGCAATGGATCGCTTCAAGCTCTTATAAAAGCTGTCGACTAACTCAGCCACAAATTCATTCTCGGCCTCAATAACTCCTGGCAAACGAGCAGCCCCTGAAGACAGAGTTTCCACTGGCTTTATTGATATTATTGTGGAAGGAATAGCAGTAGCACTGGCTGCAGCAACATGAAGGGTCGTCGGTGATCTCGGAGGAGTCCTCATTGAGACCAGCACACTAGCCACAACCGAGGTAGGATTAGTGACTATTTTCGGGAGAACTGGCTCAACCACCAATGTGGGAGAAGTAGGACTGGTAATCACCTTTAGCTCCGCGCATGGCACGATAGGCGGCACTGGCAAAACCAATGGCACCTCACTCATTGATATAGTTGGAAGTGAGGTTGGTTCCATGACTACCGTTCCCTCAATTTCATCTCCTCTGGCTGGTTCAGGCTGATAGGAGGGCAGGTCGTCATACAAAGCATCCAACTCAGCAGCATCCGCTGCGGTCGAAGTACTTACTTCACTCCTGGTTCCCTCAAGAAGACGGGTTGGCTCTCTTGAAGTCGATGCACCCAAAGGCAGAACACCTACAACAAGACTTTGTTTAGGCAAGGCATGACAAATAGCAAGAGTCAAAAAGTCAAAACAGTACCGAAAGATGGTGTCGCCTCAATTGTCTTGACGGCTGCATCAGGCCCTACAGGCTCCATTAGAAATCTTTAGCGGAATCAACACAAATGGCCGACCCACCTTCACTTGCCGAACCTTCCGTGGTCCACCCAAAAGTGCTAGAAGCTGCGGGACTTCCTTTTGATGTCCCAGTGCCAGAAGGACCTACATCAGCTGCATCACCTCCAGACTCTTCTAAGACGGCGAAATAGCCAGCTTCATCACCTTCTCTATAAGTGAACAGGGGATCATAATGCTCCACCTGTTCTCCGGCAGCCTCAGCTCTCGATCTTCTCACCGCCTCAGTTCCTGAATCATAAAGTAAATAATGAGCTGTCTGGGATACATAAGACGGTATTATAAGAACAGACTTGATCATACCCGGGTCCGGAGCAGCTTTACCAGTAGTCGGCCTAGGAACCGACAACTTAATGACTAATGGGGCAGGAGGAGGAGGCGTTGTAGATAATTCGCCCTCTGCAATAACCGTAGGAGTGTAGCGATGAGGCTTCTTCACTACCCTCTTCCTACGAGACCCACCTTCCCGCTTTCGCTTGAAGTGGACGTCAGGATCTTCTTCCTCCACTTCTTCCACATTAACATGCTCTATGGGGGCCGTACCTACCCCACCAGAAGCAGCTGCCGGAGCCTCAGCACCTGTATCCGCTTCAAAGCGAGGACTTCCTGCATCCGAGGCTTCGCTATCATCAACATCAATGAATTCCCTGAGACTTGGAACGCGGACCCTTTTACCCTCGCTCTTCTCAGTGACCTTCCGCTTCAGCCGCTGAGAGATTAACTTCACACCAGAAGAATTAATAGAAAATCTAGTGGGTGTGGAATTCGAGGTTCTATACCACTGATAGAATCCCAGGGTCGTCAGAAGGTTCAGAGTCCTTAGCGGCATGCACAGTCGCGCCTCGGTACAGCCAGCAATGAAGAACCGCCAGGCACGAGCTCCATCGATGAGGCTCCCCATAAAGGCTAGACTGCTGTTTGGATTACCTACGTACAGTTGGTCATACCCAAACTGGCGGGCAAACTGACTCAGAACATAGGGCTCCAGGTAACAGGTGTCCTCACTTCTGTACAACAAGTGCGATGGCCGGATGCTAACCAGCCACTCGAAGATTCTCCGACTCAATGACGTCTGCCCTTCTCCCACATCCTTGAATTCTACATCCTTACCCCGCATCGCGAATGTAGGGGAAGCATTGAAAAAGGCTATTGATGTCATGACGGCACAGCAGCTTACGGACCGCAGCCATATAAGTCTTCGACCACGAACACCCCTCGAATCGACGGAGAAGCGCCATGCGAACACCTTCTGGGGGTTCCTCTCCGGCTTGGATGATGGAAGGGCAGTGAAGGGCGAACCACGCCATCAAATAAGTATATGGCAGACCTATTCTGGGGTTTGGTCCATCGCAGGGCAAAATAGTCCCCTTTCCCCGCTTTGTCGTTGGTGGCCTATAGAAAGCCTCCGTCAATGCACGAAGGCCTCTCTGAATACAGCACACCATGGCTGGAAGGAGTCCAAGAGAACGATAATGGACTAGACGAACGGCAGGCAACAAGACAGTCGGATGAATGACATCGCCAGATGAAGATGGCACCACACATCTCTTCAACCAGACCGTCAAGAAACCAGCCAGAAGTGCCTCCGGGATGTTGGCCGGCGAGCCTGGTAGTGGAAACTCTGAAGAATATTGTCTTTCTCATAGGGGCCGTCATCTTCTTCCAGAATTAGATCCCCTTGAGAATGCTCTTGCATCGGCGAAAGATGTCTTCATCAGCAACTCCACAATGAGCCGCTTCAGGAGTATTTTCCATGTCAGGGAACAAATAATTTCCCCAGCTCTTCAAACTGCATGAAGCTCCCTTATGGCCCCCATGCATGCTGGAGCAAATTTGGAGGTGGCACATCAACTCCCGATAAGTCTCAAATAGGGCAGGCTCCTGCTTCTCCAGAAGTGCCAATTCCGCCTCGCACGAAAATATTCTTCGTATGGGAGAGATCCCAAAGGTAGAGCAGAGACTTCCCACATCTCGTGCAGAGCCATACCCAATTCTCCAACAGGGGTGAAGAAGGTCCCTGTAGCCGGGCAGTATAACTCAAAGATGGCGTAGAAGTTCGCTACGCTCATCTGAATGCCATAACAGGTCGCCCTGACGGCCTCGTAAAGTCCCAACTTCTCCAGATCCTCCTCAAAATGAGCAAGGACATATAGGGTCAAGTCCCTCCACCATGCCTTGGGAGGGTGAATCCACCCTGGAGTCCTGAAATCAGTGGCTGGATAGTTGCCACGAACCTTAAAGAATTGATTCCCAAAAGTCTGAGCCACCGCAGGGTTTTCTCCCACTGGGATGTCTGAAAGTACATTCCCAGGGTGGAGACCCAATATGCAGTGAGGAGGACCTGTCCTTGTATAACAGGAGACAAAATTATCAACTTCCCTATGTGAACGGATTCAGTAGTCCGACTCACTTGCCACTGCATCTTCCGAGCCCTCGTCACGCATTGAAAGAAGGATAAGGGAAAATGTCGCTTGCTAGATGGGAGATAGAACTTCTCGCCATCCAATTTGAAAATCCACTGCCCCTCTCCGGCTAGCAGCTGGCGATCATTGTCTGGCGCTGCATCTCCGAACATGAAGCCGGGCTTTCAATAGATTCTTCGGTCAGAATCTTCAAGGGGAGCAGTAGTTAAGATGCTCCTCATGGTGCGTTGATACCCACCATGAATAAGTGTATCCCGAGCAGGAGAGCTTCGATCGCTGAATAATGAAGCCTGTCCTTGAAACTGCAGACTGACATTGCCATCTAGCCCCCTGGCTGTGCCAAAGAGACTGTTCAGAGGACCAGGAGTATAGTGCACTGCAAGAACAAATAGAAACTATGGTTAGTTCATTATCCAAACAAGAGCTAAAACAAGAATGCAATTTTTATTAAGGCATAGCCTCGCTCTCCGAGCGAAGCTGGCCTAATGATAGCTTCGCCCCGAAGCTTAGCTTCGCAGCTGCAGCGTAACTCCGCACTCCACACGAAGGCAGGATGCAGGAAAATGTCAAAGTGTTAGCTTCGCTCTGGAAGCTTAGCCTCGAACAACAGAATGCGACAAAGCCCCAGGGGCTAACTTCGTCAGAAGGGTATTATTGCGTAAAGACTATTTTAAGGGCATTAAGGTCCTTTTCAGTTACACTCCAAGGCTAGTTTCGCATCCTGTCATTAACAGGATGTGAACCGCCTAAGGGATAGCTTCGCCTGGAAGCTTGAAGAAGGGACCCTTCAATTCTAAGATTCCCAATCAAGAAGTCTAGGGAAATTCAGGGAATCGAACTCCCCAAGATCACCAGATCATGATTGATCATTCTGGGTTCATCGAAAGATAACCAAAATTGGCTTTAAGAGAGAGATGAAAATCTCTGATCAAAAGGGAAAGATCCCTACCAGCGATCGGTCGTTCGATGACCGGAGGAGGAGAAGGACCCTCCGTCGTAGAGGTTGCGACCTCTTTTCTGCTCGTCTCTTGGGAGCCATTGAAGAACTGAAAAGGTTCTTGGATTCTCAAACAAAGAAGAAAGAAGAAGAAAAGGCTTGCAGTGCTCTGAAAATCCAAAGAGAAGTGATGCCTTCTCTTTCAGCCCGATCAGGCTTTTATAGGCTGATGATTGCCTAAATGTCGCCTCGAAAGGAGAGCAGGCAGTCGTTTCAAATTAATTTGAAACGACACCTAAAGCGTCTTCCCAAGAAGTGTTACTTTAGCCCCACTAAGGGCTAACTCCGCCGTAAGTCTAGTGCTGACTTAGCGCGACGCATGAATAACTTCGCTGAAAAACGTGCCTTAGCTCCGCTAAAAGCACATCTCTAGCTTCGCAGAAATCCTGCGATAGCTCCGTTAGTGGTTTGTTCCTGACTCAGTTGGGTGTCAGTCTCCAACTTCGCCGGAAGTTTAGCTCCGCTGAGAGCTTCTAATTCCTCCTAAGGAAAGGACTTACTAAAGCTAGTCCACTTCAAGTGTTCTCGAATCGAAAAGAAGGAGAAGCAAAGCAGATAAGCATAAAGTGAACTTTTATTGATTTAAAAGGGAAGGTACATTGATACTACTACATCAAGGTTGTGTTCCGTACAACAGAATAATTTGCTCCAAAGGCATACAAGTGGTACTATCTACTTCCAAGCCAAACCAACTGGACACGAAAGGCCTTCCTCCTGCACAAGACCGTAATCCTTCACATAATGGCAGATTTTGCCATCAAGGAGCTGGATCGTCTTTGATGAAAATTGGCAAAGGACCGATTGCCACCAGAAGGATGGATCTTCTTTAATGAAAATTGGCAAAAGAAGGATCCGAGACCTTACAGGTGATGTCCGCTTTCCCGAAGTGGATCATCTCGAGTAAGCGACTATCAGCCCCGCCTCGAAGTGGATCATCTCGGATAAGCGATTGCCAATCTCTTCTGGGAACACCCATCAGCTGCCCCAGTTTGTTCCTCCTACTTAGGATTAAAGTTTCAACTGGAAAAGCAAGAGGCAACTTTCTGGTCTCTTTCATCAAAACAAAAGACTGGCGAACATAACTCACTGCAACCCAAACTGGAAACAAGTTAGCAGTAAGTCAAAGTAAAAGCTGCAAAAGTGAAATGCTAAGTCAAATGGCGAAGTAATTTATATTCGATTCAGTTGCAGTTTAAGAATGGATTTCAGTTTCAGTTAAGCAGAGGGTAGCCTCGCTTGCACAGTGATGATGGGCTAGCTCAGCATAAGCCAAGTCCTAGCCTCGCCTATATGGCTAAGCCAGACTGATCCAGAGGGACACAATCTTGACCCCACCTATATGGCAAGACTGGCTCAACCTTGAAGAGACTAAGTCCCAATTCTTGCCTATGTTGTGAACCTAGCAGGCAACCATGCAATGATCTTTCTTCGATCAAGTGAAAATGATAGCTTCGCTGGGAAGCTGGGAAATAGGGCTGAAGCCCTTCTCTGTAGATCAGTCAGATATAAAATAAAGAACAAGGGAAATCAATCCCTGAGGCAGCTGATAAAGCTAAATTAAGGGAGATAAACTCCCTAAAGTTATCAGTTCATTGGTAAAGTCTCTGGATGACCGAGACTCACCAGTTCTTGGCCGGTTAATGACCAGAGTGGGCACCCCCACTAGTTCAGAGATCTGAGTATCTCTCTCTAGACAATCAAGAGAAGTCATGAACAGACTGCTTCTCTGCAGAGGACCTCAAGTGTCCTATTTATAGGCTTCATGGCCTGAGCGCACCGCTGCTGCTTCACACATAGAAGCGCGAGCGAATTTAAGGCATTTACTGAGCCTTGAGAAAGGGAATAGTCTCCCTCAGAAATGTGCAAGGGAGGAATGATCTCCCTCGTTAATGCAAGAGAAGTTATTTCAACTTCGGGAAAGGACATAATCCTTCTCGTAACTGGCCGAAAGCAGTTGGCCTCGGGAAAGGAACGACGTTCCAAAGCGAACCTACTCCGGGAGACTCGGACGCGGAGCTACCCAGACGCAGTGCTACCCAGACGCAGAGCTATCCATACGCGAGGCTACTCAGAGTCGCGAATCTACACGATTCTTCGGCGAACTTATTCCAACCCAGAAGCAGGATTGAAAGCGAAGCTGAACTCAACCACCATGGCGACGTTTGTACTTCACATGCCACCAATCAAAGCAATTCAAAGTATTTCGAAGTCTAAACCATTCCATTGCAGACTTTCAAAAACTTTGAAGGGGGTCTTGTTGACACTCTAAAAAGACAAGATTCTTAACTGGCCTGAACAATGTCTAAACTTGTTGACATTTACAAAAGACAAGTGACAGACAAGCTGACGACTAGTCCTATTCCCATCTCCGAGGGACAAATCAGCAACTTGGACTCTACTGATCTAGTGAAGCAGACAGTGAGTCCAGATTGTCTTCGAATAGACCTCAGTAGGTATAAGATGCTAGGTTAGCTTAACACTTAGCATCACATGAGCCCAAGGGGATAGCCTCGCCTGAGAGGCTAAGATTGCCCAACTTCGCCTTGAAGCCGTTCAAAATTCCATCAGGGAGCTAACTTATAGCTTCGCCTGAAGTGCTCAGTTAACTCCGCAGAGAGTTAGCTTCGCTCGAAGCCACACGCAACCGCGCAGAAGGATGTTCGGTAGCTTCGTCACAGATGTTATCTAGCTACGCTGAAGAGCTTTCTTCTGACTTCGCCAGATGCTTCTTCCAACTTCGCTGCGAGCTCGACGCGGCAGCTCCACTGCGGGTCTGTCATGGTCAACCTTTGACCAATTAAATCTCCAGATGAGATCAAATCAATTCAAGATCAAGATCAAATCTAATCAAGATCAAATCTGAGATCAAATTTGGCAGTTGTTTGCCATAATCTCTTGACTCTCCTAAAACAAGTAAGAGGATCAGGGGAGATCTTCCAATTATATGGAAAGAATCAAAACAGATCAGGAGATCAACGCTACCTGCTACTTCTAGCTTCGCAAAAGCTGATTCTAGCCTCGTAGCAAGGCTACTTTCCAGATTTAAACAGATTGACTCAATCTGTTTCCAGATTTTTCAAGGGACAATTATACCCCTGCTCTCCCTATAAATAGCCCACCAGGGGCACAAGGAGAGAAGGCGCGCACAAAAGCATACAGAGGCTGAAAAACAGAGAGACGGCTAAACAGAGACCTATTCTCTTGCATCCAAGAATTCAGAGAATTAAGAGAATTATTTCTCTAATCAGGGTGCTGATACCCTAATACCTTCCTTCCTTTCAAGGAATCTCCGGAACTAGGTGAGAAGGAATTCCTAAGTGAAGGTGGTTTGAGAAGTAACAAGAGGGTTCTACCAACCTTCTGTTCTCTGATTCCCAAACCAGGCGAGAAGGGAATCTCATCGCTCGCATCGTCAAAGGGACAAAGTGGTCGCGCGCTGACCAGACTCCTATCGGCACACTTCTCCAGAATCTCAGAGGAGATCTACTTGTAATCTTTTTTAGAATACTTGTAATTTAGCTCCTCGACCCTTTTTTTGTAAGTTTTCCCTTTCGCGAAATCAATGGAAAACACTCGTTCCTAGACCTCGTGATAGACCAACAATTGGTACTAAATAGATTTTAGGAACAAGTTGGATGAGTCGGGAAATATTGTTAGGAATAAAGCTAGGTTAGTGGCCCAAGGTTACACCCAAATCGAGGGAATCGATTTTGAGGAAACCTTTGCACCCGTAGCACGGCTCGAAGCTATACGGATCACACTTGATTTTGTTTCTTATAAAAATTTCAAACTTTGTCAAATGGATGTCAAAAGTGCATTTTTAAATGGTTTTATTGAAGAGGAAGTATATATTGAACAACCTCCCGGGTTTGTTGATCCTATACATCAAAATTTTATTTTCAAACTAGATAAAGCTTTGTATAGTTTAAAACAAGCTGATTAGACGAGAAAGGTGTGTTTAAATGTAGTCGATGTATCCCTTTCTTATCTCCGCTATAGCATAGAGCTATACCGAGTCGGATCTCAGGGAGAGCTCGCGATAGAAGCTTTGACGTGTGGTAGTGAAGTTGTTAAACGAGTATTCTTCTCTTTCTTATAAACTTAATGAATCAAGTGAAAAAGAAACTAAAGAAAAGGATGGATATGTTCATGGTGGAAATCGTTGGAAAAGAAATCAAGATTGGGATTTGGTATTCACAAGAAAAGGAAAGAAAACTTAAGAAAGCTTGAATGAAAAGCCATGACTAGCTTACCTTGCTAGCTTGCCAAGACTTACTAGACTCCTTGATAGCGAACGCGTGCCTAATGTTGTCACTCCATCGGCGTAGGTTTCGCCTTGCGTGTTGACCTAATTACTTTCTCATGTGGTTGAAGGGTGGTTTAACCCATCCGAGAAGAGAAGATCATACAACTTGCAAGATGAAATAAAGCAATCACCCATGAGTTAGTGAAGATGGCAAGGCTAGTGGTTAGCTAGTACATGGAGAAAGAATTAGCTACAAGCCATTAATGAAGTAAAGCAAAGCATGAATAAATTGCAAGAAGTAAAGAAAGCAAGTAAAAAAGCAATTAAAGAAAGCAATTAAACTAGAACCATGCTTCAAGTAGAGGAAGGAGAATGGATCAATCCTTGTTGCTTCAAGTGTCACCCTTAATTACACAAGCTCTCTCTCTCTCTCAATCTCTCTCTTTACAATGAATTCTAGGGAAGAAGAAGAGGGATCTAAAGAACTAAACCTAGAGAAAAACTAAACAAAATTACAACATACTAATGAATTTTCCTCTCTTCTCCATTCAGTTTTTGCTCGCAGGTCATAGGTCCAATATTTATAGGCCCTGAGAGAAGCTTCGAGATCTAGTCTGTTGGCGCAAAATCTGAGATCATAACAACCTACAACTGCCGCAAAAACGCGGAAAAATCCCGGATTCTGCGGCAAGATCTGGGCCGTTGAGCCCAGATTTTCTGGTACGATTTGGTTGTTAGTTGGTTAGCCACGTGGCCTTCTGGAATCTTCAGTTGTTACGCGGATCTCTCTGAATCTTGGATTCAAGTTTGGGCTTTATCTTAATCTTGGATTTAATCCCTTTAATTATTGCTAATTAAAGTGATTATTGGATTATCTCTCCATTAGAGTGTGTACCTGCAAATATATAGAGAAGATGAGTAAAAATCATATATTTATTACAAAAATGCATGGGAATAATGTGGTAAAATATGCAACATTGGATACCAATCACACCCCCACACTTATTCTTTTGCTCGTCCTGAGCAAAACAAAGAAAAGAAAAGAAAATCCTAACTACCAATTTTATTACACCACTTTCACAGGTGACGCGATTGCACTGAGCATGTGCAACAAGCCGTTAAACCTCTAGGTTACCCTAGAGGAGGAGTGTTGTCTCCTGAGGGTTTTCAGCGGATTATACCCACAAAATCCATAAAGAAAGAAGACAAATGTTAGTATTTTGAAAATGCATTTTGAAAGAGAGACAAGTTTACGAATTATTTTTGTAAAAACATAAATGATCTTAGGTCATAAGTCCACCTATAATCATTCTCCCTTAAACTTAGTCTCTATGCAAGATCTTGTCTTCAATTAAGGTAAGAATTCAAAATTGGATTGAATACTTTATCTTTCATAAAACCTAGATAATATGCACACCGTGCTCAGTGAAAATTTCTAGAATTTCAACTCCAACCATAAAGCCATTTATTTATTTATTTATTTTTCTTTTTCTTTTTTTTCTTTTCTTCCCTTAGTTTTCTTAGGCTTTCTAGTTCACCCATGTAGCGAGCCTATAACCGATGACTCCCAAACCAGATGGTTCTAGGGCACCAGATGAGAAAACATCCCTCAGGTTAAAGGACTCGAGTGAAAAAGGCCACAAAACTAAAGGGGATTATTCTTTTTATCACCGTTAGGCGTGAACAATCATGCTTCTTGAGGCACAATTATCCAGCTTAATAAGTGAGATCACCGTTAGGTGTGAGTAATCGTGCTTCTTGAGGCACAATTTCCCAGCTTAATAAGTGATGCTTTATTTATATATATCTTCTTTTTTTTTCTTTTCTTTTTTTTATTTATATGGCATTTTTGGTCTTTGTCTCCATCCCAAGAAATGTGTAAGTGTGAAGTGCATACTTATCTAAGGCAAAAAATTCAAGATAAAAAATATCTCACCAATTTTCTTACTTAGCCTATAATTTCAAACAAGATCTATTACTTCAACTAGGTTAAAGATGTCATAATTAAGGCTTTCTTAATTTCTAAGATACATCTCAATTTTCTTAAAAATAGATCAAAACTTTGTCTCTTATTTCAAAAAGTTTTCTTTTTTTTTTATTTATTATTTTTTTATTTTCTAAAAGAAGTGTAAAAGAAAGAAGATCTAAAAACTCTATGTTAGTAAACCCTCCCCCACACTTATTTCATGCATTGTCCTCAATGCATCATGATATATGTATGCATGAAACAAAAGTGAAGAGGGAAGGAAAAAATTACCTTAAGGTGGTGGTTCCGGTGGTGGTCTGATTGGTCCACGAAACATGGCCCAATCAATTTTACATTGGGTTTTCAGGAACCCACCAGAAATTTCAATAATATGACCCACAAAAATGATGTGTGCATGGATGATTTTTATTATGTACATGACCCCATCTAATTTCCAAATTTTTAAAATAATTTCTGAGTTAAATTTATCAACTACCTTGTCCCAGAATGGAATATGGAATGATAGAACGGTTGACTTGGACTCGGAAAGGAACACCGACTCAGGGAAGTGAATGAAGTCAAGTAAAGGTTCAGGAGTCGGAATGGATTCAAGAACTGGGTCCAAGTCAAGAAAATGAAGCTCAAGTCCACATTCAGTTTCCCATGATGGAATGTGACTATCTAAGATTAGTGATTCAAGTTCAGGAAGGTTGGGAATCAAAACTGACTCTGAAATGTTACTCAAATTGGGTAACAAAACAGGAGTCATTAATGATTCAGGTATTTGAACTAAATCACAAACTTGAGGGTCAAAGTCACATTTCTCATTGAGTTCAATTCCACAAAATTGTGAACTTGCCAATTTGTCAATAGGATCTTCAAAAAGGTATAATTGGTCAAGTTCAACATGATCCTCAAAGATGGGTGATTCAACTTCATTGTGAATTGGGCAAGGATCTAAGGTTGACTCTGGGAAAAGATTGATGTGAGGTAGAGAAACCGGAGTCATTATCGAATCAGAAAAGAGGATTGAATCACTAAGTTGGAGTTCAAGATCACATTCCTTATGTAATTCAATTTCAGAAAAATGTGAACTTGCCAATTTATCAATGGGATTTTCAGAAGTATGGAATTGGCCAAGTTCAATGTGATCATCATAAAATATTGGTGATTCAATTTCACAATGGATAGGTACTGGATTCAATTCTGACTTTGGAAATGGATTGAAATCAGGTAAGGATAAGGAAGTCATGATTGAATCAGGAAGTAGAGTTGAATCATCTGATGAAAGTTCAGGATCATAATCATGTTCAAGTTCAATTTCAGGGAAAGGAAAACTTGCCAAAATGTCAATTGGATCTGAAGTTTGGACAAATTCATTTGGTTGTGCTGAAATTGAATCTTGATTTCTAAAACAACATGATTCTTTGGCTCGGACAGAATGGTTAGTGACATTAGAAGAATGAGAATGAAGAGTTTGAATCATCAATTCTACGTCACGATTACGAGTATTTCGAGTCTGAGCCAAGAATTCAAGCATCTTTTCACAATTCATTAGTTCATCATTTTGTGGAAAAGATGAAGTGTTGTTTTGGAATTGGTGATGAAATTGTGAGTCAAAAATGTATGGTGATGGAAAAGTGGACTCACACAAGAAATCTTTACTCGTTTCCATGACAAATGGTTGTTCATTAGGAAAAGGTGGAACTGAGTAAGACTCTTAAAAATACTGTGGAATTGGAGGGGCAAATGTTTCTTGAAGTTGTTGCTCGACCCTTTGAAGAATAGCTTCTATACTCCTGAGTAACTCAGATTTTTCTTCAATTGGTGGTTCAGAAAAAGGAGTATATGAAGCGGATTCTGGAAATGAATATTGTGGATATTGTGGACACGGTGAATATGGTGGACAAGGAGGTTGATAATTAAACTCGGGGGACTGGAATCCCCAATTACTCGGTGAAGAGTTGAAATTATTATGAAAATTATAGTTATTAGATGGGGGGTATGGGTCATATTGATTCGGATAAGGCCAACCCGGTGTATTTGGTTGGTGTATATTGTAAAACACCGGGTTGGAATTATCCGAATATGGAGATGGTGTGAAATATGAATTATTATTGAAAGAATTGTTGAAGGCCATATCACACAATCACAAACAAAAACAAACAAACAAACAAACAAACAAAAGAAAGAAAACTTCTAACCTAAGTTAGGGTAGACTTAGGACCTAGACGACTCCTAACTGATAGACTGTCCACGGGAGGTTTAGTGTAGACTCTAACCACAAGCTAATCAGCCAGGGAAGGGTAAGGTTGGTGGGAGGTTTTCCGTCCGAAGACGTCCTTAATTAAGTAACCACTACCCTTCGGGCTTTCGACCCTCAACCCCTTTCCTAGACACTGATTTTGCAAGAGTTAAATTCCAACACTTTTCCCCTTAGGATAATCTCCTAAATGAGTCCGAGATGTCCCTAGGGCCAACGTCTATTTTTTTATTAAATTAGGCTTGGGTTAGTGAGTGCTTGGGAAAATGATTTTCGGGCTAAGGAAAGGGTAATGAACTCCCCACCTTATCTTATTTACGGGTATGCCCTTAAATTTGAATTGTGCAAGTGTACAAGAAATAAAACTAGGATTCACTCAAAGCATGAAAATCAAGCAAGAGATGATTCCTAATCTATATGCAATGCAAAACGTACCTTGCCTCCAGCACTCTTCAACAGTAAAAGTAAAGAATTGAAAAGACACGTGCCTAAAATGCAAGTGTCTAAACAATTTTTAACAATTTCAACCAACTTTTTACTGTTTTTTAATTAAGCAGGAATAAGGTGAAGAATACAGAATTTCAGGTATATCAGCAGCTGTGTTTTGCAGAACCAGAGGCCCTGCAGAAATTTATCAGAAGTTCACTCCTTATTGCCGCAAATCTGCGGCAAAATCCCAGAAATTGCGGCAATTTGGAGGGATCCTGGTCTCTGCTTTCGAGAGCAGAGGTCCAGGTCCACTTGTATGTTACTGCAATGCAAGATTTTCTGTTTCTTCAACCTGTAACCTGTAACAGAGAAGAAGAATCGTTTAGTACTTCACTTTAACCTAAAAAATACGTTGCTCTCCCCGGCAACGGCGCCAAAATTTGATTGGATATCAACAAGGTATGTGAAGTTCTTGCACAAGAATTAGGTATTAAAGATAAGGTTTAGAGTTCACCTTTGATCTTATTCACTTCAAATATGTAATTGATATACCTTGTCCAATCTTTCGCTATAGCATATAGCTATACCGAGTCGAACCACAAGGAGAGCTAGCGTAGAAGCGTTACGATATGAGTGAGAAAAAGAAACGAGATCTCTTCTTTGTTAATTACACAATTGCAAGAAATGTACAAGAAATGGTGGATTGGTTCATTGTGGAAAAAGAAATTAAATTGTGGAAAAAGAAATGAAAAGAATGAAGTGTAATGTAAAGAAAAGAATGCTAGAAGAAAGTGTGTAAACTCTTTTGATTGAAAGATGCATGGCTAGCCTAACTACACCTCATTGCTAACATACTAACTCTATGTTGATTGCAAGATTGCCTCATATTGAATCATAGGCAATTGAAGATAGCTTGCATGTTCAAGTGTGGTCTTCCTTCTTGAAGACTAGTGTTCCTTTTTAGTTAGTTAGCTTGATACCTCATCTTGAATCTTAGGTTCTCTTACTAGATGTTCATTGAGGAACTATAGGCTTGGTACTCAATTAGTGCTAGGGTTAGAAGAATCAAAAACTCTTTTGAACATTCATAGCTTAACTACAAAGTTAGCTTGAAGTACATGAGTTGATCTTGCTACACAAGTGACACATCCTTGGTGATCCATCCTTATGTTCATCAAAGGCTCTTATAAGAGGCACATAATTCATATGGAGATCTAACAAGCCATTACCAAAGGATACAACCATACTTCATTGGAATTCACAAGAAACATAGAATTATGTAAGAATTGAAGTAGACAATCAACCAAGAGATAGTAGTAGCTAGGTGAGTCTTAGCTAGCCATGCAACAAGAACTTAGCCCTCCATTAAACTAATAACAAAGCTACAATTCTCCATAGAAAGCAAAGATCTAAGCAATTAAACTAGAACTAGAATTAAATGCAAGAAATTAAAGCATATAAAAAGAAAGCATACTCAAGTCTTGCAAAGAGAAGATGAAAGCTCCATTGATGAATCCTTGATTCAAGAGTGTCACTCTCTTGATTACAAGCTCTCAAACTGAAATCTCTCTCTCAATTTGTCTAGAACTCAAGGAGGAAGGAGAAGAGAACTAAAAACCTAGAACAAAAATTACAACAAATCCCTAAAAAATACGTTGCTCTCCCCGGCAACGGCGCCAAAAATTTGATTAGACGAGAAAGGTGTGTTTAAATGTAGTCGATGTATCCCTTTCTTATCTCCGCTATAGCATAGAGCTATACCGAGTCGGATCTCAGGGAGAGCTCGCGATAGAAGCTTTGACGTGTGGTAGTGAAGTTGTTAAACGAGTATTCTTCTCTTTCTTATAAACTTAATGAATCAAGTGAAAAAGAAACTAAAGAAAAGGATGGATATGTTCATGGTGGAAATCGTTGGAAAAGAAATCAAGATTGGGATTTGGTATTCACAAGAAAAGGAAAGAAAACTTAAGAAAGCTTGAATGAAAAGCCATGACTAGCTTACCTTGCTAGCTTGCCAAGACTTACTAGACTCCTTGATAGCGAACGCGTGCCTAATGTTGTCACTCCATCGGCGTAGGTTTCGTCTTGCGTGTTGACCTAATTACTTTCTCATGTGGGTGAAGGGTGGTTTAACCCATCCGAGAAGAGAAGATCATACAACTTGCAAGATGAAATAAAGCAATCACCCATGAGTTAGTGAAGATGGCAAGGCTAGTGGTTAGCTAGTACATGGAGAAAGAATTAGCTACAAGCCATTAATGAAGTAAAGCAAAGAATGAATAAATTGCAAGAAGTAAAGAAAGCAAGTAAAAAGTAATTAAAGAAAGCAATTAAACTAGAACCATGCTTCAAGTAGAGGAAGGAGAATGGATCAATCCTTGTTGCTTCAAGTGTCACCCTTGATTACACAAGCTCTCTCTCTTAATCTCTCTCTTTTACAATGAATTCTAGGGAAGAAGAAGAGGGATCTAAAGAACTAAACCTAGAGAAAAACTAAACAAAATTACAACATACTAATGAATTTTCCTCTCTTCTCCATTCAGTTTTTGCTCGCAGGTCATAGGTCCAATATTTATAGGCCCTGAGAGAAGCTTCGAGATCTAGTCAGTTGGCGCAAAATCTGGGATCATAACAACCTACAACTGCCGCAAAAACGCGGGAAAATCCCGGATTCTGCGGCAAGATCTGGGCCGTTGAGCCCAGATTTTCTGGTACGATTTGGTTGTTAGTTGGTTAGCCACGTGGCCTTCTGGAATCTTCAGTTGTTACGCGGATCTCTCTGAATCTTGGATTCAAGTTTGGGCTTTATCTTAATCTTGGATTTAATCCCTTTAATTATTGCTAATTAAAGTGATTATTGGATTATCTCTCCATTAGAGTGTGTACCTGCAAATATATAGAGAAGATGAGTAAAAATCATATATTTATTACAAAAATGCATGGGAATAATGTGGTAAAATATGCAACATTGGATACCAATCACAAGCTCCTAGAGCTTGGTATGAAAGACTTTCAACTTTTCTTCTTTCAAATGATTTTGTTAAAGGTAAAGTAGATACTACTTTGTTTACTAAGCATGTTGATAGTGACATTCTCATTGTTCAAATTTATATTGGTGATATAATTTTGGATCTACTAACGAAATACTTTGCAAAGAGTTTGAATCATGTATGCAGAATGAGTTTGAAATGAGTATGATGGGAGAGCTAAACTACTTCCTTGGACTCCAAATCAAGTAAAGGAGTGATGGGATCTTTATAAGTCAAGTACACAAAGGAACTCATAAAGAAATTCGGACTTGAAGGGTCAAAGACTAGCAAAACTCTCATGGCTACCACAATCAAACTTGACAAGGATGAACAAGGTAAAAGTGTAGACATAAAACTTTATAGGAGCATGATTGGTAGTTTGTTGTATTTAACGGCTAGTAGGCTGGATATCATGTTTAGTGTATGTTTTTGTGCTAGATTCTAATCTTATCCTAAAGAGTCATACTTGATTGCGGTAAAACGCTTTATTCGATACCTTAAGGGCGCTATTAGAATGGGTCTATGGTATCCGAAGACCGGACAATTTTTAATGATGAGTTTTTCGGATGCTGACTATACAGGTTGTAGAGTGGATAGGAAGAGTACAAGTGGAACATGTCAGTTTCTAGGAAATTGTCTTGTTTCATGGTCTTCCAAGAAACAAAATTCTGTAGCCCTATCAACCACTAGGCGGAGTATGTTGCTGCTGGGGCTTGTTGTGCACAAGTCCTTTGGATGAAACATACTCTCCTTGATTATGATTTGCATTATGACCATGTTAAAATACTTTTTGATAATACTAGTACATTCATATGACTAAAAATGCACATCAACATAATAAGACTAAGCACATAGAGATTTGATATCACTTTCTTAGGATCATCATGAGAAAGGTGATATTGAAATTGATTATGTTTCTACTGAGTTTCAACTTGCAAATATTTTACTAAACCACTTGATTTTAACAAATTCTCTTTTATATGTGGTGAACTAAATGTTTGTATTATTGATTGAAGATTTTTCATGGTTGTTTACACTTTTTGTTATATGACAAAAAGGGGGAGAAGTATGGAATATGGGTTTGTTTTGTTTATGCGAGAAGTATGGAAGTTTGTTTTGATGTTTATCTCATATATTTGTTTTGATGTTTATCTTCATATATGTTTTGTTGTTTATCTTCATATATGTTTCATGTTTTGTACTAATAATAGAGCATCATTTGAGGTGGAGTTTTACCTCATTCCTATATTTTGTTTTATAACTTATATGTTTTGTCATCATCAAAAAGGGGGAGATTATTTTCTCAAAGGTTACAATTTTCGGGTTATGTGTTTTGATGATAACAAACCATATAAAAGCTATTTGGTACTAATAGAAGTTCAAGAATGAATTTCAGGTTGGTACAGGTATGGATGGCTCAAGTATGGGATATTAGGCTCTAACTCAATCACTGCTCAACATCAAGTTTCAGAGACGCCTGCTTGTAGACTCATCTTATAAATAGGCTTTGTTAAAGATTAGTATATATAGTTGAAGCTCAAAAATACACACACACACATACACACACAAAAATGCACGTTTTTCAAAAGTATGATTTTGGTTCTCAAATTTTCTAAAATATTTTTTATCAAGTTTTGAACTTATATCTAGTACCTAAGTATGTTTCCTATCTTCCAAAATCTAAACAAAAATATTTCAAAATTTTACATATCTTCAAAAAGATTTTTCAAAAATTGTTTTGGCCAAGGTCGGTCGACCGGGCGGTCGACCGTGCCTATTACAGGCCAGAACAGTCGACCGCACGTCGACCAGATTTCTGACAATTGGGGGTGTGCACATTGTGCACGTTCTCGGTCGACTAGGCGGTCGACCGGTCCCTGTTGCGGTCGACCGGGCGGTCGATCGACTGTAAGCAGCCAAATCTCAGTTTGTCACGGTCGACTGACCGGTCAACCGGGAGTGCTAACGGTCAGATTTTTGAATCTACCAGTCGACCGGCCGGTCGACTGCCAGTATGCCAGATTGACAATTCTGACTATTTTGTTTTAATTGTTTTTAAAACTTGTTTAAATTCAAAACGTGGATAGTTGATTTTGAGGGTCAATTTATTCCTCTTTTATGCTGGTAAAACTATTCTAAGTTTACTCTTCCTAAAACCTATATAAAGGGTCATTAGGGTAGAGGTTTTTACAACAATAATTTGAAAGATTCAAAGTTTTGTACTTTCTTGAGAAAAGTTTTTGTTTCAGTTTTTGTGATTTTATTTTCTGAAATTCTCTTCAAGTTTTGGTTCTGAAAATCTCTCTTCTATTTTTAAATTTCACTTACAAAACCTTGAGCTTCAATCTTATATATTATTCTCTAGGGTTTTGTAAAGAAGTGTTTTCAAAAGAGAGTTTGTGGTCTTTTGATCACCCAGTGCTTATTGTATTATTGCTACGCTATCTCTGGACTAGAGGAGTGTGTTGGGGAGTTGTGTACTCAATAGTGGTTGTAATTCCTTTGGTGGAAAGTTCTAGTGGATTGGAAATCCTTCACGGTGGTGAAGGCGGGACGCTAGAGCGGTGGTTCGAACCTCAAAACAAATCTCTTTGTTTGTGATTGATTTACTTGTTTATCTTATCTACTTTATATTCATTCTTTATTGTCGATCTATACTCTTACAACAAGATTGTATTAAGCACCTCAAACTCTTATCTTGAGGAATCACGAGGAAAAAGTTCAGAACCCTTCACAGGGTATACGGCTTCTAATCTTACTTTGAGTGATCGTTTGCATCATCTCATTTTTATTTTGTATTGAATATTGATTTGATTAGCCTTACACCTATTCACCCCCCTCTAGGTGTAATTTCAATATGCATGCTTTATACACTTACACACTTAAAGTTCAAAAGCAAAGGTTCTTATGCCTTATATAAAAAAGAAAAAAAGAAAAAATATATATATTTATATCAAAAATCCTCTGATTAAGCTTGGTATTTGTGCCTCATAAAGCATAAGTATTCATGCTTAAAAGTGGTCCATATAATAAAATCCTTAGTTTTGTGGCCTTGTTTGCTCTAGTCCTTAAGTTCTTGGGGTGTTTTCTCACCCATGTCCTAAGACCGTCCGGTTTGGGAGTCACTGATTAAAGGCTCGTTATACGGGCTGATTAGAAAGCCTAATAGAACTAAGGAATAATACCACCAAATATAAATATATATATAAATAAATAAAATAAGGCATAAGAGTTAGAGTTAAAGAATCCTTAGTCAAAATTTCATGGTCACGAAGGTGCATATGACTTAGGGTAAGTAACAGACTAGATGAGAAATACAGTTTGACTCTTTACCTTGATTGATAACAAGTCTTTAAATAGAGATTGGGTTTAAGAATGAAAAATTTGGTTTTTCTATAACTTATAGATTATTTAAACTCTTACAATAATGCTTCAAATATTTTCTCTCCTTTTCAAAATACTTTTTGAAAATACTAAACACTTTATTTCTCTTTTTTTATGAATTTTGTGGGGGTAATTCGCTGAAAACCCTCACGAGACAAAACTCATCCTCTAGGAGTAACCTAGAAGTTTCACGGCTTGTTGTACATGCTCAGTACAATCGCGTGACCTGCGAAAGTGGTCTAATAATTTTTTAGGTTTACTGTTGATGTTTTGCTCGAGGGCGAGCAAAAGATAAGTGTGGTAGTTTGATCGGTCACTGATATTGCATATATATTGTAACATTCTCTTATTAATTATATAATAAACCCTATTATTTAGTCTTATTTTTATTTAATAATGTACAAGCCCATTGCAAAGGGAGAAGGAAGAGAAAATGAGCCCAAAGCCCACGCAAATTCTGACTTAATTCAGAATTAAGTTCAAATCAAGGATCAGGGCAAATCAAGGCAAATCTGTCAAATCAAAGAAGATAAAACTAGTTGAACAAACGGTTAAAACAGATCTTCACAAATCAATTGGTTAAAGCCAAAGATCAAAAGAGGTTTCGACAAATCAAGGACCAAAATCTAAAAATTCAGCAAGAGATAAAAGGATATCGAGAAACCAAGGATCAACACCCCTGGGTGTGGCCACCTGGTCACACCCAGGCCGCGAAAACGCGGCCAAAGTTTCATTTCTGCGGTCATTTGGTTAAGATACGAGGAGAGTTTTGCTCTCCTATCTTCTCACACTCTCCCCTTTTGATTTTTGCCTATAAATACTAGGATTTCTCAGTATACAGGAAGCAATTAGGCAGAGAAGGATTCTTAGGCTAGTTTTCATTCAAGTTAGTGCAGCTTTTATTTTTTTTTCATGTAACTTTTATTTTTTTGTAAGCATAGTTAGACTGAGATTCATGTAAGTAAGAGAGATTTATATTAAGAGTGATACCAATGTAATCTCTTCCTTTCTTCCATCATTTTTACAAGCAATAAAAGGTAACTTGTTTATATTTTTCTTTGTTTTTATATTCTTCTCCTTTTTTCTACTTTACCTCTATTGGTTTTTGATCAGTATCCAAGCGATTTAGTAGCATCGGTATAGCCTTGTTGTGTGTTTGCCACTGATATTTCATGATAATGATCTCCTCCTCAAGATTCTGTATCATTTCATTTTTGTTCGTCTTGATGATGTAATGCGAATGGGGACTGAGCTCGATCTTATAGATTATGCGTTGAAGTAAACATGCCAACGATCCAAGGTAAGTCATCAACTAGAAGAGGTAGGTAAGTTCTTTTAGTTTTTCTTTCTTTCTTTTAATCCTTTAGTTTAGATCACTACTATCTCCTAACTCTTTTATTCACTTTTTTTAATTTTTGTTGTATAAAATCATTTCCTATTTAATTCCCTTCTCAATCTACCACTTTCTTAACAATTTAACATAACTTATTTTCTTTTTCTTTCAAAGAACTGAAAGAAAACTTTAACCATTTTTTGTGAACTAAAGAGAACTTACAAAAAGCTTCTATCGCTAGTCCTTCCTTGTGGATCATGACCCGCATTGTCACTCGCTATAGCGGTAGAATTGAGCACTAGCACTTCTATTCCGTATTCTTGAAATTCTGTATTTTCTGTGTGCAGGTTTTCCCTCAATAAGTGTCTGTGTATAAGATGCGCTTGCCTTGAGAATGTTACGGTTGAAGTATTAAGAGACCATTTATTCTTTAATGGGATTGATAAAGGTTATATAAGATGGATATGGCATGTGAGAGTGCAAGAAATGGATCGATTAATTTCAGTGATAGAAGATGTGATGAAAGAGAAGAAATCAATTGTAGTGAAGTGATAAATTAGAAGACATGATCTATGATGTAGAAGATCACTCTATGGATCGCCCACACTCAATCTAGAGCTTGAAAGATGATGCAAATTTTTTTTAATATGTTGGTTGTTCTAAATTCACTAACCAGTCTACAGTGTTGAGATTGTGCAATTTGAAAGCAGGAAATGGGTGGAGAGATAAGAGTTTTACGGTCTTACTCAGTCTCTTGAAAGATATGCTTCCTGAGGGTAATGAATTTTCAGATTTTACATACGATGTCAAGTAGATCTTGTGCTCTATGGATATGAATTACGAGAGGATACATGCTTGCCCTAATGATTGTATTTTGTACAGAAAGGATTATGAAGGTTTAGAGAGATGTTCGGTTTATGAAGTAAATCGGTACAAGAAAAATAAAAATAAAATTCCAACAAAGGTATTATGGTGTTTTCCGATAATACCTAGATTTAAACGCGTGTTTAGGAACTCATAACATGTGAAGAGTTTGATGTGGGATTCAAACAAAAGAATTTCTGATAATATGCTTCATCATCCGACTGATTCTCTGCAATGGAATATGATTAATTCTAAATTTCTCGATTTTGGGTGTGACACAAGAAATCTCCGACTAGGTCTTTCGTTTGATGGAATGTACCCGCACAGTAACATGAGCAACACATACAGTACTTGGCCAGTTGTTTTGACTATTTACAATCTTCCTCCCTGGTTGTGCATGAAGCACAAGTTTATGATATTGTCATTGCTAAAATCGGGTCCCAGGCAGCTGGGAAATGATATAGATATTTATTTGACACCTTTTATTGAAGACTTAAACATAATGTGGGAAGAAGGTGTTGTAATATTTGATGCATATCATCAAGAAAATTTCAAGCTCCGAGCTATACTACTTTGGACAATCAATGTTTTTCAGTATATGGAAACTTATCAGGGTATAGTGTGTGAGAAAGACACATTTTCTCTCCAATTAAAGCATAGCAGAAAGACAGTATATCTTGGTTTTCAGAGATTCTTGCCTATGTCCCATAGTTATCGGAGGCTACAAAAAGCTTTTAATGGCTTTAAAGAAGAAGAAATAGCTCCAAAGGCATTGACCAGTGAAGAGGTATATCAACGGATGACCATCTCAGAGCAAGTTATGGTAAAGGGAAAAAAATTACAGTTGAAAAAAATCTATAGAAGAAGAGGTCAATATGTTTTGATGTCCCATATTAGAAATTTTTATTTGTGAGACATTGCCTTAATGTAGTGTATGTTCAGAAGAAAGTATGTGATTGTATTATTGACACATTACTCAATATAACTGAAAAAAGGATGGAGTCAAAGCTAGAAAGGATTTAGTTGAAATGGGTATATGCAAGCAGTTGGCACCAGAGCAGAAGAGACAAAATACATTTTTACCGCCAGCATGCCAGACTTTTTCTAGAAAGAAGAAGACAGACTTATGTCAATGCCTCTCTGGGATTAAGGTGCCAAGTGATTACTCATCAAATATTCAATGTCTCATTTCAATAAACGATCTAAAGCTAGTTGGCTTAAAATCTAATGATTGTCATGCATTGATACAACAGTTGCTACCTATAGATATACGTTTTGTATTGTCACAACATGTCTATTATGCCATTACCTGACTTTATTTTTTCTTCAATGCAATATGTAGCAAGGTAATTGACCCAACAAAACTGGATGAGTTGCAGAAATATATTGTAGTAACACTGTGTCAGCTTGTGATTTATTTTTCATCTTCATTTTTTGATATCATGGTGCATCTAACGGTTCATTTGATCAGAGAGATTAGACTATGTGGTCCAGTCTACTTAAGATAGATATATCCATTTGAGCGATACATGAAAATCTTAAAAGCGTATGTGAGGAATTGAAATCAACTTGAAGGTTGCATTGTTGAATGTTACATATATAAAGAAATAATTGAATTTTGTAATGAATACTTATCAAATGTTGAAGCTATAGGACTTCCTAAGAGGGGTTGCACTAAGGTAACAGATGGCTTTAGTAAAATTGGACAAATTATCATTACTATCAATAAAGACTTATTGTGTCAAGCACATAGCTATGTTTTGAATAACACTCATGAAGAATAACCTTACAAAAATAATCATATGGAATATATAAGGCGCACCAATACAACTAAATCAAGAAGGGCAAATGGGTAATAGATGAACACAATAAAATGTTTATTAAGTGGTTCCGAAATTGAATTACTGATCAGTTAACTACTAAATCAAATTGTATTTTTGAAAATTTGAGATGGTTAGCGCATAAGCCTCACACAGATGTCTTATCTTACCGTGGGTATCCTACAAATGGTTATTATTTTTACACAAAAGCGCATGATAACAATTGCACTGTACAAAATAGTGGGGTGACCTTAGTGGCTCAATCAATACATATTTCTAGCGCCAAAGATAACAAACAAGTGTTTGTAAATATGTCATGCTATGGGGTGATCGAGAACATATGGGAGTTAGATTACACTCTGTTTCATGTTCCCATGTTCCGTTGTAAGTTGGTAGAGAATAATAATGGCATTAAGGTTGACGAGTTAGGATTTATTCAAATGGATCTTAACAAAGAGGATCACAAAAAGGACACATTCATATTGGCATCACAGGTAAAACAAGTATTTTACATCACTGATACTGCTGATAAAAAGTGGTCTATTGTTCACTTGATGAAGCCAAAAATTACACCTGATTGTGATGACATGAACAATACTGAGGATAATATTGATGATATTCCCTCTTTCTTAGTCAGATTACCAAGAAGGGATAATAGTGAGGATAATGATTGGAATGATAATATCGAGGACGAGTTGTACATACGAGAAGATCATTTTGAAAAAATATTTGTGGAGAAAAGTTTTTAAAAATAGAAAAATTAAAGATATAAAGGTATAGTTATTTATCTGATTAATAATTTGCATAATTTATCAATTTACTTATGAAAATTATTATTTCTTGTAAATTATGCTTATGATAAGATTCTAACAAATTGTGTTTATGTTCCTTAACAGACATATTGATCCAGAGTATAGCAGTAGAAGTGGTAGTGGCAGTGGAAATATGACAAAGAAGAGGACTCGAGGCCTTATTAAGATAGGTGTTCTCATCTTAGCAAGGAATCAGGGAAGAAAAATTTTGGTGAAGTCTAATAAGAAAAATCAGCCGACTGGAAAATTCGGGAAAAAATTAATGAGTTACCTTGAAAGTCTGGCGCGTCATTATATCCTTATTGACATCCTAGATTGGCGCGAGATTCCTGAAGAGCTGAAGAATAAGATCTTGAAAGATATTTCTGTAAGTAAATTTAGAATAATTTAATTGTCTATATAAACACACCCCCCACCACCACCATCACACATCAAGCATGGCACACACATATCAAGTATGACACACACAGCCACCACCGCCACCACCACCACCACACCATACACACACATCAAGCATATATGGCACAGACACATATCAAGCATGGCACACACACACACATGCCCACCACCACCACCGCACACAAGATACATCAAGCATATATGGCGCGCATACACATGCCCGCTACCACCCCCACCACCGCACACACACATATCAAGTATGACACACATACACCCACCACCACCACCGCACAACAAGCATATTGGCACGCACACACACATCAAGCATGGCACACACACACACACATGTACACCACCAGCACACATACTTACACATTAATCATGGCACACACATACGCTCTCTACACATTAATATTTTTTTGTGATATATTGTAAACTATATTCGAATTGGATGAGGGGCATCGTCATTCTTTACTAATTTCTGCAGAAAAAATATAGAGACAATTTAAAAATAAGTTGACAAGGGAGTACGTAAATGAAGGTAAAACAGAAATCATCCCTTCAGAATATGATTACATTGATAATGAAGTGTGGGATCAGTTCGTATTTCCATGCAGTACTACAGAATATCAGGTTAATACAACATAACTAAAAAACTGTTTTATAATTAGTTTGAAATCTTAATGCTTACTTAATAATTATTTTTTAATAGGTTTTAAATCAGAAGAATAAAGATATTCAGGATTTGAATATCTATCCCCACACACTATCTCATGATATGCCTAACTTGAACAAAAACTTGTAAGAAAAATTTTTATATGTTGATTTTTAATGTTTAAATATTTTTTTGGATTATAAATTATATATTTTTATATGTTTTGTACAACAGATATCCCAGAGATCAGTTGAGGATGATTCATCTGTATCCTCAATTCTCTGACATCAATTGTGGGTTAAAACTAGGGCCAGAAAAGACAGTTCATACATAAATGTTGAAAGTTAAGCTGTTGCAAATGAAATTATAAGTATTTAATTTACAATAAAATTGTCATAACTGTTTCCTCTCGTTTAAAACTAATACAAATGTTTCTCTTCAATTGTTTTTGTAGGACCATTTTTCTAAGTCGGCATCTCAAGGAGACATTCATCTATCTAGGATGAATGATATTCTATTCATGGCATTGAGTAAGCCGAAGCACCCCGATCGACAAGGGCCTACTTTGTCCAACTACTTTCATACTTCTCACCGACACCGCCAAGGTATTCCAAACGAAGATGTTGCGAGATTGGTAGAAGTCAAACTTCAAGAAGAAAGAAAAATTCAAGAAGAAGAATGGAAGAGGCGAGAAGATGAATGCAGGAGGCGAGGAGATGAATATAAGAGGTGAGAAGATGATTTACGAGCTTCCTTCATGTCTGAAAAAATACGGCAGGAATTCCAAATGCATACTAATCCGCCGAGCTATCCGTCACCCCTATATATGCCGCAAAGCGATAATGAAAGTTGTACAATTTTTAAAGGATTTATTCAAGATTCCAGAGGTAATCTTATTTAATATTTGTACA
The DNA here is from genome assembly GCA_038442645.1 of Agave tequilana. NCBI lineage: Eukaryota > Viridiplantae > Streptophyta > Magnoliopsida > Asparagales > Asparagaceae > Agave > Agave tequilana. The sequence continues at coordinate 57,206 of JAVJIF010017211.1, read as the reverse complement.
AACATGATTTAGGTAATCCTACATAAAAAATACAGAATTTCAGAATAGATAATAGAAGAGCAAGGTATTCAATTCTACCGCGATAGCCAGATGCGGGTCGTGATCCACAAGGAGGGACTTACGATAGAAGCATATTGTAAGTCTCATTTAAGTTCACTTGAAATGGTTAAAAATTCTTCTTTGTTCTTTAGGAAGAAAAGAAAAATATGCTATGTTAATTTGTGAAAGTGGTAAATTGGAGGAGATGGTGATTTTGGAAAATGGAAAACAAAGTTAAAGAAAGAAACAAAAAGAGCAAAGAAAATAAAGTTGTGATTGGAAGTGTTATAAACTGATGGATTAAAAGAAAACAAGGAAAACAAAAAAAAATTTACCCCCTTTAACCAAATGCTTACTTTGATTCTTTGGCAATGGTGTTATTGATCGAGGCAGAACCAAGCACTTAAAAATGTGTCTTATGAAATCAATGAAATTATGTGTGTGCTAATGTTCCCTCGATACTTCTATTATAGCATTGGCTCAACGGGTCAAATCCACAGGGACGAGAGGCGATAGAAGCATTAACGATTTTTATTCGCGTCTATTGTTAACAATCCTTCTTTGTTAAAAGAATGAAAAAAAAGAAAGAAAAGAAATCTAGAAGTGATAAGTGGAGAAGGCAATAAATGGGTGATGTGAAAATAAAAGAGAAATGGTTTTGAAAACAAAAAGAAGATGAAACAAAGTGAACTAAGAAGTGGTGAAAACATCGATGGGAAAATTATAAAAGGGTTTTAAAATTAATTTTTGAAATAAGATATTAAAAAACTAATGGCTACTAACTAATAATTTTTCTACTAACCATGCTAACCTGTTAGTGATAGTTGCCTCACATGGATCCTTGGCCATCACTAGTCCTTGACTTCAAGAGACGATACAAAGCATGGCACATAAGATTGTTCTTCTACATTCAAAACGCATCCATACCACACAACAAGTTGCAAGCTACTATTAAATAACCAAAATCGGTTAGAGGTGAGCATGAAATAAAGAAGACATTGCAAGTTAGCAAGTTAGTGGGTTAGATATTAGAAATGTTAAAATATTAGAATCCATCATCATGAGCCATCAATGGCCCTTGCAAGAGCAAGGCCTTGTATAGGCTATTAGATTCATGTGGATTATCAAGTAAGTGATTAGATAGTTTGTGACGCCCCGATCCGGCGGGTACGGAGACGTCACTGCGATGTATATACACAGGTCAAAAATACCCTCACGTATATACGCTAAGCATTAGTACAGGCAAGAATCAGAGTGCGGAAGCACAATGGTAATATACATTCCAACAGAAATAGTACAAGTACATGATTATCACAGAGAGTGACACAATATTACAGGAATATTACATCACCAGAAATACAAAAGAATACAATACGTGAAGAGATATACATAACAAAAGCTGAGAGGTGCTCACGATACAGCAAGAGGGCCTCGGGAGCCAAACAGGAGAGGAACTGGGAAGGAGATCTGCGGTGACGATCCAAGCTTCTGCTGTACTCCAATCGTCACGGAAGGATCTGTTGCGTACTCTGATCAGCTACAGCAAGGCCACCAAGGTCCGGTCTCTAGGATCTGGACATGAGAATCCAGGGTTGTCAGACGCAACCCCACGAGTACATATAACAAAGCCAAATGGCGTGCATAACAGGTATACGTGTACATGATCAAATGACGTGGTCCAAGTATGCAGGTACAAGTAATAACAAATAACATAAGAGAAATTAAAGGAACGATAGTACATCATGTATATCGATGAATCTGAAACTGAAAACATGCATAGAAGGCAGTATGAAAAGCATAGGTACATATAAACATGCGGTAAATAAGTTAAACATGCAATAATTACAAGTATGGATAAAACTAGTTTTACAAGCTCAGATTATGGATTCACGGGACTGATACGTTAAGGGGATAATCCAAACAAGGAAACCCTCATCTATATACCACTTATCTCATGTTGCCATCGTCTGAGTTTATACAACTTGAGTTGTCCTAAGAGTAACAGATCAATAATGTGTCACTAGTAATCATTGTGCCACATATATCATATGCCATAAGGCAGGGTGTCAACTCAGAACATAACACTATAGCTGAAATATAGAGGTATAACATTTTAATTTATCCAATAATAATCAGTGCCATTTGATATTTTAATCGCCTCCCTACCAGCGCCTCACATCACTGATAGTCCATACTAGAGTTCGCATTCTATAGAACTTACCCGGGTCTGATATGTGAGTACCAGGATCCGAACAAAGGAGAGACCAAATATCACACCTTCCTAACCTTATTACTGTTTGGTTATTTTATGTTATTCATCCGATTCATATGATTTTGAATGTGCTACCAGCACACATACATCTACTTATGAATAAAATGAGTTATTATTTGAAAACTGACAAATCTGATGGCTCATATTTATAGTGGGTCCCGTCTCTGCCCGGGACTAGCTCAGGAGTACAGGCTACTACTTCCGGGGACTTATCATTACGCGCCCCACACGACACTTCAGATTCAGGCTACTACTTCTAGGGACTTATCATTACGCGCCCCACACGACACTTCAGATATATCACCATTATAAATATGACATCATACCAGTTTCCATCAGTTTCCCCCACCCAGTATATGTTGAGTACTTTATTATACATATATGAATTGCCCAAAGATAATATCCATAAGTGTATACAGTATAACCATGATTATCCAACTATGGGAATTAACAGGAGTATAATATCAGGAGTATAATATCAGGAGTCACCCTTTTTCAGGGGTTCAGGAATACAGGAGTTCATGAGTACATGAGTTCAGGAGTACAGGAGTTTAGGAGTACCAAATATCTGGTAACAGTATAATAATCATGCCAAGTCCCCATAAAAGTAATAGTCATGAATATGCAATATAATATATGTGCCACAATATCAAGTCAAGTGTACCAGTACCGGGTGATAGCATGTCAAGTGTCAAGTGTTATTAAATCAGGTGTCAGGTAGCAGGCGATAAGTATATCATGGCAAGTACCGGTGTCAGATGTCGAGTAATAAGTATAGCATGACAAGTACCAGTATCAGATATCAAATAATAAGTATAGCATGATAAGTACCGGTATCAGATATCAATTAATAAGCATAGCATGGCAAGTACCGGTATCAGATATCAAGTAATAAGTATACGTGGCAAGTTCCGGTGTATACATGTCAGGGTCAGGTAACTAATATATCGGTGAGAGTCGCAACATCAAATACTAGGTATCAACCGGTTACGTAACATGGTATAGGAGAACGACATAAACATTTCAAACACTTCACAACATTATTTCTAACAATAATAAATTTATCTATTTATTAGCAATGCGAAGCCGAGTGAAGCGGGAGCAGATTTAGGCATACCTGGTATAATACCGGTTCGACAAGGTATAATAACGGCCGACAGCTATTTATAAAACATGATAATTTATAACATATACCAACTTGCATAAAGAGACATCATATATTAAAAGCAAGTTAATAATTATTAAATATGAAACGATGGTAATAAAGCAAGAAATGTCAAAGAAATGTACTCGCCTGAAACCGGGATGAAATACCGGTTAATATCCGAGAAATCCGCGAACCCGTGCCAGCAAGCCTAGTGCCCATAAATATATATTCAAATATATAAATATAAATATTTATACTAATTATTAGAGAGGGAATGAGAGAGGAGAGAGAGAGGAGAGAGAAAGTTGTAGGAAGGTGAGAGAGAAAGAGAGAGGAAATAGGGTGTTTTTAGAAAAGGAATAGGAATTAAAAAGGGGAGGGGTATTGTTGTAAATATGGGAAAGTAAATTGAGAATGAGGGGATGGGTATTTTAGGAATGTGGGAAAAGTGTTATTATTTAGGGAAAAGAAATGAAAAGAAAGAAAGAAAGGATTAAAGAAGGAAGGAAGAAAGAAAGAAAGAAAGAAAGAAAGAAGGAAGTGGAAATGGAGGGAGGGGGTGGCCAGCCGGCCGGCCACCGCCGGCGGCCCTGGGGCGGCGGCGGCGGCGGCGGCGCCGAGGTGGTGGGGACGGCACTGGCCTGGGGAGGAGTGGGAGGAGGGGGTTGGGTTTGGTTGTTTGGTTTGGTAGAGTGGGTGGTGGTGATAGTTGGTAGTGGTGGTGGTTATCGTGGTTGTGGTGGTTGTTGGAGGTGGTGGGGAGTTAGAGGAGGAGGAGGAGGTGATGATGGGGTGGTGGGAGTGGAGAATTTGATGGAGGTGGTGATGAATTTTAGAGGAGGAAGGGAGGTGATGGTGGTGGGTTTTGTTGGAGGTTGAAGGAAGTGGTGGAGTGGAGAGGGGTGTGGGGGAGGTGGTTGGCCGGCCTAGGGGTGGGGCGGCGGCGGCGGCGGTGATGGAGGAGGCGACGGTGGTGAAGATGAAGGAGTGGGTTTGTTTTGAAGGAGATGGAGTTGAAATGAAATGAAAAGGAGAAGGAAAATGGAGGGTTTAATAGAGAAGAAGAGGAAAGAAATGATGAATTTGGGGAGAAGAGAGGTTGCAGGCAGCTGAGGCATGCTGCAGGCGGCTGGGTTGCTACGGGCGGCGAGAGTAGGGAGTAGGCCAGGGGAAAGTCAATGGGAAAGAAAGAAAAAAAAAAAGAAAAGTAAAGAAAATTAAAGAAAAGGGAAAATTTTAAGAAAAAGAAAAGAAAATAATATAAAAATTTTATTGTTAATTAATTAATTTATTCGAATATTTGAGAGTATAAAGTAGGGGAGTAGAGAAGGAAAAAGTAAGAAAAGAAATCATCGGTAAAAATATTATTATTTTAATAGGGCGAAAATTCGACTGTTACAGAAACGTTCCGAAAATTTTTAAAAATAAAAAATATTATTTTAAGATACCTAGTGAAATCGGATTCGAAAAATTCAATGTAATTTTTAAATTAAAATCTTGGAATCTTCCAGCGACACCGGCCGACACCAGAATCGGTGAAATTTTGATAAATTTAGAAAAATCTCAAAATATGTTTTTAGATAGAAAATGAAATTCTAAGAAGTAACGTGAAAACTATTTTTAAAAATTCAATCCCATTTGAAAACTAAAAATCTGAGAATCAGTCAGCGATGCCGACCGACACTGGTTTTGGAGATTTTATAAAATAATTCTGAATAATTCCAAAAAATCATGAAAAATTTAAAATATTATAAAACAGTGTCTGAAACTGAAATCGATTAAATCGGACTACCAGAAATATCAAATTGGGTAGCATGCTAGTATCAGGTTCTCGGTCCGGGTCAGGGCTGACTCTAGGTTTGAAACTACAGATCCGATACACAATAACATAAGCAATCACAACTTAAATACAAATACTGGAATAAAATTGAAACAACACGGTTAAAGAATTCGCGACACGCATCCGAGTACGTATCCCGGGAATGGGGTTCTACAATCTACCCACCTAGCAAAAATTTCATCCTCGAAATTTCCATAAGGAGGGAGATGAACATAGAAAAAAATAGGGTTGATGGGAATATAATGATAGAATGGATATGATAATGAAAATTTTACCAACTCAAGACATGATAAAATGGGGATAGTGGTCACGGGTGTCATCTCCAAGGGTCCTCGTTCCAAATATAGGGCACCACTCTCTGTTCCACTTTATCTGATACTTCAGTTTCCTTGGTGGTCAAATGATATGCTTTCCGCTTTCTTTCATCTGCTCTACCTCTTTCTCTTCTCTGTGCTTGATTGAAGACATACTGCGGTGAAGGGAATGGAGTTCTCCTTTTGATTGGTCCTGGGTCCCTTCTTACTGGTGGTACTGAAAGTGTTGGTTGAATTAGGGTGGCACTCCCCATCCATCCGAATGAACAATTCCTTATCATATGGCCATCAGACCCACATGCTAAGCATACTTTGTTTGCCATTCTGCAATCACGCTTGTAGTGTCCGAGCTTCAGACAATACCCACATCTCATTTGCTGAGGGAGAGGTTGGAGTAATTGCTCTGCTAGTGGGGTATCTAGGGGTCCGACTGAGTCTTCACCTCCCTTCAACTGAAAGGGTCTCTTCACTGACTTCCTCTGCATCTCATCCTGATGCTTCTTTCCCAATCCCCGTTCTACCTCACGAGCGATGATAAAGACCTGAGAATATGACTTGAGTTGCTGGGGGTATAAGGAACATTTGGATCTGCATCCTCAGGCCTTGCTGGAATCTCCTTGCTCGGATCTCCTCATTGGTCACCATGTATGGCGCAAACCGGCTCAGTCTCAGGAACTCTGCAACATACTTGTCTACGTTTGGTCCTCTGCTGCAATCTGATAAATTGTTCTTCCATTTCCTTCTGTGCCGTCTTAGAGAAGAATCTCTCGTAGAAACTCTTCGAGAACTGGTCCCAAGTGATGGGCTTCTCCAGCCTCGCTTCTTCTGCCAACCACCAAGTTCTGACCACATCCTTCAGTTGTATCTTAGCCACTTCCACTTGGTTCTCATCAGGAATCCGGGCTACCTTCAGAAGATCTGTAGTATCAATCAGCCACTGCTCTGCGTCCAACGGCTTCTCAGTACCTGAAAATGTAGCCGGCTATAGTCTTCTAAATCGGAACATTGTCAGGCCTCTGCTCTCTAGGTGCTGTCAATAATACCTGTCACAAGAGCTCTGTCTGCTGATGCTGACTCTCCATCATGCCATGAAGTACCCTCATCATGTTGTCACTCTCTCCATTGGAACTGTCACGAGAAGTGCCAGGACCATTACGGGTTCTCCGTCTTTCCATATCTGAGTTGGTTGAAGGGATGATGGGAAGAAGCTGAAAGAAAAGATAGAAGGGTCTCAGGATTCAAGGAAAAGATTGTGATGGAGAAAAAGATAATACCGTACTTGCAATTGGAATGTATATTCAAGACTCATGCTCTCCAGCTGCAGATTAATACATCATTAATCTGCCAACTGGTTGTACTGAGGATGTTAGAACCTAGGCTCTGATACCATCCTGTGATGCCTCGATCCGGCGGGTACGGAGACATCACTGCGACGTATATACGCAGGTCAGAAATACCCTCGCGTATATATGCTAAGCATTAGTACAGACAAGAATCAGAGTGCGGAAGCACAATGGTAATATACATTCCAACAGAAATAGCACAAGTACATGGTTATCACAGAGAGTGATACAATATTGCAGGAATATTACATCACTAGAAATACAAAAGAATACAATACATGAAGAGATATACATAACAAAAGAGAGACCAAATATCACACGTTACTAACCTTATTACTGTTTGGTTGTTTTATGTTATTCATCCGATTCATATGCTTTTATAAGTGCTACCAGCACACATACATCTACTTATGAATAAAATGAGTTATTATTTGAAAACTGATAAATCTGATGGCTCATATTTATAGTGGGTCTCGTTTCTGCCCGGGACTAGCTTAGGAGTACAGGCTACTGCTTCCGGGGACTTATCATTACGCGCCCCACACGACACTTCAGATTCAGGCTACTGCTTCCGGGGACTTATCATTACGCGCCCCACATGACACTTCAGATATATCACCATTATAAATATGACATCATACCGGTTTCCATCAGTTTCCCCACCCAGGGTATGTTGCGTAATTTATTATACATATATGAATTGCCCAAAGATAAATATCCACAAGTGTATACAGTATTACCATGATTATCCAACTATGGAATTAACAGGAGTATAATTGTTTTCCATTGATTTTTGCAAAGGGGTTTTGCAAAGGGGAAAACTTACAAAAAAGTGTCGAGGAGCTAAATTACAAGTATTCTTTGAAATAAAAAAGATTACAGGTAGATCTCCTGTGAGATTCTTGGGGAAGTGTGCCGGTAGGAATCTAATCAGCGCGCTATCACTTTATCCCTTTGATGATGCGATCGATCAGACAATTGAACTGCTGCCTGATGGGATTCCCTTCTGGCCTGGTTCAGGGAATCGGAGAACAGAAGGTTGGTAGAATCCTCTTGTTACTTCTCAAACTGCCTCCGCTTGGGAATTCCTTCTTGCCTGGTTCCGGAAATTCCTTGAGAGGAAGGAAAATATTAGGGTATCAGCACCCTGATTAGAGAATTAGTTCTCTGAAATCTTGGAAGCAAGAGAATATTCTGTTTAGCCGTCTCTTTCCTTTGTTTTTCAGCCTCTCTCTCTATTTTTTCAGCCTCTGTGTGTGTGTGTGTGTGTGTTCGTATACTCTGGTGGGCTATTTATAGGGAGAGCAGGGGTATAATTGTCCCCTGAAAGTCTGAAAACAGATTGAGTTAATCTGTTTAAATCTGAAAATTAGCCTTGCCGTGAGGCTAGAATCAGCTTTTGCGAAGTTAGGAATAGCAGGTAATGTTGATATCCTGATCCACTTTGATTCTTTTCAAATAACTGAAAGATCTCCCTGATTTTCTTACTTATTTTAGGAGAGTCAAGAGATTATGGTAAACAACTGCCAAATTTGATCTCAGATTTGATCGCGATTAGATTTGACCTTGAATAGATTCGATCTCATCTGGAGATTCAATTGGTCAAAGGTGACCATAAAAGACCCGCAGCGGGGCTACTTCATCGAGCTCGTAGTGGAACTGGGGGAAGCGTCTGGCGAAGTTTAAAAAGAAAGCTCTTCAGCGGAGCTGGATACTTTTGTGGCGAAGCTACCAATTAGCCTTCTGCGCAGCTGCATAGGATTTTGGGCGAAGTTAACCGCTTGTGGAGTTAACTGAGCATCTTTCGCAGCGAAGTTCGCGAGGGAACTCTCTGCGATGCTAAGCAATTTTACCTTATCATGCGAGACTCATCTTGTGGGCTCGTGCGGGGCTAAGTATTTGAGCTAACTTAGTGTCCCTGGACCTACTTGGACCTTCTCACAAGATTTTCTTGGCTTACTGTCTGCTTCACTAGATCAGTAGAGTCCAAGTTGCTGATACGTCCCCTTTTGAGATGGGGGAAGAACTGGTCGTCAGCTTGTCTGCCACTTGTCTTTTGTAAATGTCAACAAGTTAGACATTGTTCAGGTCAGTTAGGAATCTTGTCTTTTTTAGAGTATCAACAAGCCCCCCTTCAAAGTTTTTGTAAGTCTGCAATGGACTGATTCAGACTCTGGAATACTTTGAATTGCTTTGATTGATGATATGTGAAATGCGAACGTCGCCATAGTGGCTGAGTTCAGCTTCGCTTTCAATTCTACTTTCGGATTGGAATAAGTTCGCCGAGGAATCGTGTGGATTCGCGATTCTGAATAGCTTTGCATCTGGATAGCTTCGTGTTTGAGCCTTCCAAAGTAGCTTCGCTTCAAATCGGTTTTGGAATGACGTTCCTTTCCCAAGGCTAACTGCTTTTCTGCTAGTTATGAGAGAGATTGCTCCCTTTTTTGAGGTTAGAATAACCTCTCTTGCATTAACGAGGGAGTATTCCCTTTCTCAAGGCCCAACACTTGAATGCCTTCAATTCGCTCGTGCTTCCAAGCTTGAAGTAGCGGCATAGTCAGGCCATGAGGCCTATAAATAGGATACTTGAAGTCCTCTTCAGGGAAGCAGTCTGTTCATGACACCTCCTGTTGTCCAGAGAAGGATGCTCAGATCTCTGAAATAGTGTGGGCGCCCACTCTGGTCACGATCCGGCCGAGAGCTGGTGAGTCTCGGTCATCCAGAGACTTTTACCAATAGAATTGTGACTTTAGGGAGCTTACCTCCCTTAATCTTAGCTTTACCAGCTACTTCAGGGATTGATTTCCCTTGTTCTTCATTCTGCATCTGACTGATTTGCAGAGAAGGGCTTTAGCCCTATTTTCCAGCTTCTCGGCGAAGCTATCATTCTCGCTTGATTAGAAACAGACTTTCCCATGCAGGGTTCCGGTCTTGATCTATTGAATCTGCCTGTTAAATCCGCTACATAGGCAAGAATTGGGACTTAGTCTCTTCAAGGTCGAGCCAGTCTTGCCATATAGGTAGGGCTAAGACTGTGTCCCTCTGGGCCAGTCTGGCTTAGCCATATAGGCGAGACTAGGACTTAGCCTGATCAGTCACATATGTTGCATATACATTGTCACCTTACCATACTTTTTAGCTAATAAATCCTATTAATAAGTTTTCTTCTTCTTTGTTAAATGTAGGCCCAATTGCTAAAAGAAAGAAAGGAGAAACAAGCCCAAAAGCCCATCAAATTCTGATTTAATTCAGAATAAATTCAAAATCAAGGAATCAAGGGCAAATCTTGGCATATCAGAGAGGTTGAAAATCGGTTGAAATGAATCTCCCTGAATCAAGCGATTGAAGCCAACAAATCAAAGATCATTTCGTCAAATCTGGGAGTTGCAACAGTGAATCCAGCAAGACAAAAGGGAAGCCAAATCCACGCCAACTGATCCTCCACTTGGATGTGGACAATTGGCCACATCCAGGCCGCGGATCCGCGGCTCCGCGGCTTGTTGGTGGAGATAAGGGGAGTGTTTGCTCCGCTTATCTCCTCACTCCCTTCCCTCTGAGGTTTTGCCTATAAAAGCTAGGGTTTGTACTGAAAATGGAGCGAAGACTAGGATTAGAATTTTTTTATTCTTTAAGGATTTAGGCTCTTTGTTAGATAGTGTAAAAGTTGTATTTTGTTTTGCAATTTGTAGTTCAGTACAAATACTTGTGAGAGAGAGGAATTGAGTGCTTGTAACTTGAAGATTGAAGTGACATCAGTACAAGAGTCGAGCTACATTTTCTTCTACTCATTTTACGGTATGTTTTACTTTAATTACTTGCATTGTTTCTTGTTTCCCATGAGTAGCTAAATCGATTTTCTGGGCTCACTATTGTACCTCTCTCCAATTCTTCTTCTCTTCTGATTTTAATGAAAAAGACCCAATGAATCATTTGCATGCCTAACTTAAAGCCTTTCTTCTTGAAAGTGTTCTTGAAGGCACATGAGGATGGGTTGGATTTTTAAACTCTTACTTCTTTTAAGAACGTCTCTTGAACTTATTTTTATCTCATACTTGACTTCTTGATGATTTAACATTCGATTCAAAACGGTTTCTTAAAGAAAAAGAACTTTCCAACCATCTTATATGCTTTACTTCAAACTTTCTAAAGTCAACCTTAAGTTTGGCCTATGATCAAGTTGAGGCACTAAGGATTTCAATAGAAGAATAAACAGTTGAGTAGTGAGATAGTGAGCCCAGATTTTCTTCTTTATTAAAATCAACCAAACAATTTTCGAGCTTTTTAAATCACCTTCTCCAAAGCCTTCTCTAAAGTTGCAATTTCTCTTTTAATCATCTCCTTCTTTCCATTGTCTTTTAAATTAAAAAACGAGCACAATTCTTTCTTATTAAACGAAACACCGAAAAGCTTTCATCGCATTCCTCCTCGTGGACACGACCCGTTAGCCACAAGCTACACGGTAATTTCTTAACTCTTTGATTGTTCTTTCATTTTAGCAATCATAGCCCTTTTTGATGCTCCTTCAGTCTAACTGTCTTAAGCGGAGCTAAGACTTGGCTTATGCTGAACTAGCCCATCATCACTGTGCAAGCAAGGCTATCCTCTGCTTAACTAAAGCACCACTGGATCGGATATGAATTACTTCGCCCCAAAGAATTTGCCTTAGCATTTCACTTTTGCAGCTTTTTCTTTGATTTACTGCTAATCTGTTTCCAGTTTGCATTGCAGTGAACTGTACTTGCCAGTCTTTTGTCTTGATGAAAGATACCAGAGACTTGCCTCAGCTGAAACTTTAATCCTAACTAGGAGGAACATGCTGGAGCAATTGATGTGTGTTCCAAGAAGAGGTTGGCAGTTGCTTATTCGAGATGATCTACTTCGAGAAGGGGCTGGTAGTCGCTTATCTGAGATGGTCCACTTCGGGAAGGCGGACGTCACCTGTAAGGTCTCAGATCCTTCCTTTGCCAATTTTAATCAAAGAAGATCCATCTTTCTTATGGCAACCGATCCTTTGCCAATTTTAATCAAAGAAGAAAGCAGAGCCAAGAAGCCCTCAGATTTGTTACATTCCAGTGGCAAAACTGAGTGAACTACTAACGTGTATTTTTGTAGGTTGGCTGAATTGAAAATCTGAATTTCTGTAGCATTTATCTCCTTGTTTGACTCACTATATATACATTTTTAACACAACAGTAAAAAGTTGATTGTAAATGCTAAAAATGATTTAGACTTTGCATTTAGGCACGTGTCTATTTCATTTCATTTTTTATTTACTGTTGAAGAGTGCTGGAGCCAAGGTATGTGTGCATAGAATTTAGTATAAGGTTCATTCTTGTATGATTGCTTGAATGTTACTTTTTTCTATATACTTGTACACTGCACTAAATTGATTTAAGAGCTTGTCCTATAAACAAGATAACGTGGGAAAGTCATTACCCTCCCTTAGCCCACAAACAATCTCCTCACTCACTAACCCAAACCTAACTAAAAATGAGTAGACGTTGGCCCTAGGGACATCTCAGACTCAATTAGGAGATTATCCTAAGGGGAAAAGGTGTTGGAATTTGACTCCTGCCAAATCAGTGTCTAGGAAGGGGATTAAGGGCCGAAAGCCCGAAGGTTGGTGGTTACTTAATTAAGGAACGTCTTTGATGGATAACCTCCCACCAATTTTGCCCTGACCTGGCTGATTAGCTTATGGTCAAAGTCTGCATTATACCTCCTATGGACAGTCTAACCAGTTAGGAGTCGTCTAGGTCAAAGGTCTACCCTAACTTAGGTTAGAATTTTTTCTTTTTTGTTTGCTTATTTGTTTGTTTTTTTTTCTTTGTTTGTGTTTTATTGTGTGATATGGCTTATAACAATAATTTTTTCAATTTTAATGGTAATCCATATTACACACCAACCTCTTTTTCGAATATTACCAACCCGGCATATCATAACTTTAACCAACCTAGTGTGCCGGATTGGTCTTATCCGAATCAATATAACCCATGCCCCCAATCTTATAACCATAATTTCTAGAATAATTTCAACTCTTCACAGAGTCAGTGGGGATTCACCTCCCCTGAGTCCAATTTTCAACCAACTTGTCCTCCTTATCCACCTTGTCTACAATATTTCCAAGATTCATACTCAGTTCCACCAGTCCAAAATAAAAACCATCAATTTTGAAAATGAGTATGCGTGAGTCCAAACAACAATCACAAAATCGATGGACTCACAATTTTATCACCAATTCCAAAATAACACTTCATCTTTTCAAGACCAATCGCAACAAAACGATGAACCAATCAACTATGAAAAGATGCTTGAAGTCATGACTCAGGCTCAAAACGCTCGTAATCATGACATAGATATGATGGTCCAAACTCTACGTTCTGACCGTTTGGCCAGTTCTGATGTCGTTAACCATTCTGTTAGAGCTGAAGAGTCATGTTGTTTTGAAAAACAAGGTTCCATTTCAGCACAATCATTTGAACTTGCCCAAACTCCAAATTTTGAAAATGATATTGACAGTTTGGCAAGTTATTCCTTTCCTGAAAAAGAATTTGAGAATGAATATGATTCTGAACCTCAACTTAGTGATTCAATTCTACTTCCTGATTCAATAATGACCCGGTGTCTTTACTTGATATCAATCTTTTTCCCGAGTCAACATTGGATCCTGTACCAATTCATAATGAAATTGAATCGCCCATCTTTGATGATCATTTTATTGAACTTGACCAATTTCATACTTTTGAAAGTCCCATTGACAAATTGGCAAGTTCTCATTTTTATGAAATTGAACTCAATGAGAAATGTGACCTAGATTCTCAAATTTGTGATCCAGTTCAAATTCCCGAATCAATATTGACTCCTTTTGTGTTACCCGATTTGGGTAATATTTTAGAGTCAGTTTTGATTCCCACACCTGTCATTCTTGAACTTGAATCACCAATATTAAAAGTCACATTCCATTGTGGGAAACTGAATGTGGACTTGAGTTTCAACTTCTTGATTTAGACCCACTTCCTGAGCCAATCTCGACTCCTGAACCTTTACTTAACTTAAGTCACTTTCCTGAGTCGGTATTAGTTTCAGTACTTCCTGAGTCCAAGTCAATCTTTCTATCTTTTCACACTCCATTTTGGGACAAGGCGGTTGACAAAATTGACTCCGAAATTAATTATGCAATTTGGAAATTAGATGGGGTTAAATTTTTAATAAAAAAGGTTCATGTATATATCATTTTAGTGGGTTATATTAGAAAAATTTCTTGTGGGTTCCTCCGAACTTCATGAAAAGTCGATTGGGCCGTATTTCGTGGACCAATCAGACCACCACCGGAACCACCACCGGAACCACCACCTTATGGTAATATTTCCTTCCCTTTCTTCTTTTTCATGCATCTATGCATTAATTCATACATTGAGGACAATGCATGAGATAGGTGTGGGGGAGGGTTCTAACATAACTTAGATTTTTCTTTTTATTAAAATATATATATATATATATATATATTTAACATTTTCTTTACTTTTAAAAACTTTTTGAAAATAGAAACAATATTTTGACATATTTTTTGTAAGAAATTGAGTCAATTTTAAGGAATAGGAAAATCAAAATTAGGATTTCTTAAACTTGGTCAAAATAAGATTATTTGTTTGATTTGTAGGGCTAGGAAGATAATTTGTCAAAGTAATTTAGTCTTGATCTTTACCTTAATGAAATATGCACACTTCATACACTTACACACTTAGGGTTCAAAAACAAAGATTCTTATGCCTTATAAAAAAAAAAGAAGAAGAAAAATATATATATAAAAGATAAACAAATCTAATTATTGATTAGCTAGGTCCTTTGGCCTAAGCAAGCCTTAGTATTTATGCGAAAGATGATTAGATAAGTTGAGAAAATATATATATATAAATATATATATATATATATTTATAATCCTCTGATTAAGCTGGGTATTTGTGCCTAATAAAGCATAAGTATTCACGTCTAAAAGCGGTTCATATAATAAAATCCTTAGTTTTGTGGCCTTGTTTGCTCGAGTCCTTAAGTCCTTGGAGTGTTTTCTCACCCGGTGCCCTAAGACCGTTTGATTTTGGAGTCATCGATTAAAGGTTCGTTACATGGGCAGATTAGAAAGCCTAATAGAACTAAGGAATAATACCACCAAAATATATATATATATATATAAGGCATAAGAGTTAGAGTTAAAGAACCCTTAGTCAAAATTCTCACGGCCACAAGGTGCATATGACTTAGGGTAAAGTAATAGACTAGATGAGAAGTACAATTTGACTCCTTACTTTGATTGATAACAAATTTTTGAATAGAGACTAAGTTTAGGAATGAAAAATTCAGTTTTCCTATAACTTATAGATTACTTAAATCTTACAATTATATTTCAAATATTTTTCTCTTTCAAAATGCTTTTCGAAAATACTAATTCATTTTTCCCTTTCTTTACGGATTTTGTGGGTGTAATCCACTGAAAACCCTCACGAGACAAAACTCGTCCTCTAGGGGTAACCTGGAGGTTTAACGGCTTGTTGCACATGCTCAGTGCAATCGCGTGACCTGGAAAAGTGGTCTAATAATTTTTTGTTTAGTTGTTTTGCTCGAGGACGAGCAAAAGATAGGTGTGGGGGTGTGATCGTACACATATTTTGCATTCTTTTCATTACACTCCTACATTTATCGTGTAATAAATCTGCTAATTTCTTTGTCTTAAATGTCTATTTTATAGAAGATAATAATGAAGAGAAAGAGGATTAAACCAAATAAATACTAGTTAAAATTAGATTTAACTGGATCTATTTAGTTAGCTGAGGATGATCCCAGATCTAGTTAGAATAAATCAAGGATTGGGGTAAATGTTCAGCCGAAGATCAGAGCAAATCAGAAAGATAACACCAAATGAAAACCAGTAAAATTCAGATTTTTATAAATCCATTTTGGTTAACTAAAGATCAACCAAGGATAATATCAAATACAGAGAGATAAATGGATAGAGAGAAGATCAACGGATGAGATGAAGCAAGTTTGACTCAGATTCTGACTGGATACATTTCAGTATTTGAATCATAACTTTCGCTACTGAATCTCAAATCTGATGATTCAAGATGATCCAGAAAGAATACTTACAGGGATACAACTCTTATGTTGATCACTATTTCTAATTATGTCATTTGATAAGTGATATTCAGTAATCAACACGCCAACAAACTGCAGATCAGAACTGAATATCCACATCAAATCAAGTTTGGAGATAAGGAGAGGATTCAAATTCAGAAATAGCCAACTTTCCCTATCTTCATACTCCTCTAACCTCTGCATTTCTTCTATAAATACCTGCAATCTCAAAGGCAAAGGGACGACCATGCAGAGATATGATTTAGTCCAGTTTTTCATTCTTTATAGTGTAGGTTTTTGTTTTCTTTTTATGTAATTTTAATTTCTTTGTAAGATTAGGTTAGATTGATATTCATGTAAGTAAGAGAGAGGCTTATGTTGAGAGTGACACCGATGTACCTCCTCCTTTCTTCCATCGTTTCTGCAAGTAATAAAAGGTAACTTTTTTTATATTTTTCTTTACTTTTGTTTCCTTCTTCTTTCTACTTTTCCTCTTTTGGCTATGATGAGCATTCAAGTGAATCTAGAAGCATCAGTATAACAATGTTTGTGTGAGTGCCAACGATATTTCATGATGATGTTCTCCTCCTCAAGACTCCGTATCATTTCACTCTTGTTCGTCTTGATGATGTAATGCGAATGGGGACTGAGCTCGATCTTATGGCTTATGCGTTGAACGCCTCTGAAGCAAGGTAGAACATGCAAGGGTTCTAGGTAAGTCATAAACCAAAGGAGGTAAGTTTTTCTTTAATCTTTTCTTTCTTTTCTTTTATTTCATTAGTTTAGATCACCAACACCAACAACACCCACTTCCTTTATCACTCCTTTTTCATTTCTTTGTACATATCCAATTCTGGTTTCTCCATCTTCCCAATCTCTCACTTTCTGCCTAACTTCATTCTAATTTATCTTTATTTTCTTTTTAAGAAACTAAAGAAGAACTTTAACTATTAATGGTAGCATAAAAGAGAACTTGCTAAACAAGCTTCCATCGCTAGTCCCTGCTTGTGGATCACGACCCGCATAGCCACTTGCTATTGCGGTAGAATTGAGTAACTTGCACTACTGTTTTAAAAGTTCTAAAATTCTGTATTTTTTGCAGGTAAAACCTAAATCAAAATTTTTTTCAGCACAACCACAATCAAGCATCCACCTCATCTAATCCAAATCCTTCAATTCTGACGAATCTGAAAAAGATAAGTCAACCAGTCAGGTGCACCAGCCTATAGTACCATTTCCTAATAGGCTGAAAAACAACAAGCAAAATCCACACATGGACAAGATAATTGAGATATTTAATCAAGTGAAGATAAATGTGCCACTTCTTGATGCCATCCAACAAGTCCCTTCCTATGCTAAGTTTCTTAAGGACATGTGCACCAAGAAGAGAAAGACTAATGTACCAAAAAAGGTCTTCTTAGCCACTAACATTAGTGAGCTATTATCGGGTCCGATCCCTGTCAATTACAAGGATCCAGGTAGTCCCACCATTGCCTGCACAATAGGACAAGCCGAGATTAGTCGTGCACTTCTTGACTTGGGGGCAAGTATCAACTTGCTTCCATTCTCAGTTTATCAACAACTCGGGTTGGGCGATCTTAGTCCAACTCGAGTCACTATCCAACTGGCTGACCGTTCAGTAAAAGTTCCAAAATGGGAGATTAATGATGTTCTGATCCGGGTAGGGGAGTTTATTTACCCTGTCGATTTCATAGTTCTGGAGACACAACCTGTGTCCAACTCTAATCATAGGGCTCAAACTCCTTTTATCCTAGGGCGACCATTCCTTGCTATTGTCAATGCCATCATCAATTGTAGGAATGGGTCCATGAGGTTAACCTTTGGGTACATGACTAGAGAAGTCAATGTCTTCAATCTAGGAAAATAACCCCGCGATCTTGAGGACCAAACATTTGAAGTCAACCTAATTGAGAACTTAACAAGTGAACATATGGAAGAATTGGAACTAGAAACTGAGTGTGACTTCGGGTTAGAGTCTGACAACTTTAATCTTGATCAGGTTGTAGATTCTGATGTGAATTGGGCCTCGAACCCTATTTCACCAATAATGGAGCCAACAAATTTGACTAGTCCTTCCAACCAGCCTTCCTCTTCCTTAGAATTGAAAGCCTTACCTGCGCATCTCAAGTACGTCTATCTAGGCGAACAAGAGACCTTTCCTGTCATCATTGCCTCCCATTTAAATGACGGGGAAGAAGAAGATCTTAAAGCAATTCTAAGAAAACATAGGGAAGCCATTGGTTGGACTATGACTGATATAAAGGGATTAAGTCCGACCATCGTTCAACATCGCATTCATCTCAATGAAGATGCTGTAAATCACCTAGAGGGGGGGTGAATAGGTGATGGCTAATCTTATGGTCAAATAATGCAGAATTAAAAACTTATTTAATGCAAATTAAAACTTATTAAACTAAACACCACGTATAACACAAGAGTGCAGCCGAATTCCCCGTGAAGGGCTCTGGACTAACTCCTCAAGATTCCTCTAAATAAGAGTTGAGGTGCCGCGTTGGCTCTCTTGGTTGAATACAAGTGTTAGCAAACAATCCCCAAGCATATAACAATTAAGCTCACAATATATATCAAGCATATAAGATGAAAGCAATAAAAGCATGCAAGATATAAACAAGAGTAAGAGATAGAGAGTGAGCAATCGCAAACACGGGAGATTTTTTTCGAGGTTCGAGCACACTTGCTCTACGTCCCCGCCTTCACACTTGAAGGATTTCCACTAAAATCAAACCCACCGGATCACTTGGTGCCACAACACCTACAAGCTCTTGGACTCTCTAGTCCCTCTCTTGTTCCCGCAAGAACACACCGCAAGCCCACTAGCTCGCCGAGGCCGCACCTCAAACAACGAGTTCCCACTAGAACCCAAAACAACGCGAACACACACGTCCGCCTCCTCAAAGCAAAGAAGGAAGTCTTTGGTGATCACAACTCTTTGATCACCTAAAAACAATCTCACAATAACACTCCTATAAGTAGATATAGCAATGGATGGCTCAAGTGTTGTGTGAGAAAACAAGGATTGAATCTATGGTGAAAAACACAAGAAAATCTCTTTTGAAACACTCTTGATAAACTCCCTTTTGATTTGAAAATATTGGCTCTAAAACTTGTGGATATAACCACTGAAATGAGTAGAAAAAACTAGCCCAAAAACTTCTTCTAAAACTGGTGTAAAACAGCCCACAAACCCCCCATATATATATATGCTAGAAAAACTAGCCGTTGGGGCAAAAAATCAGCCCTCACGGCTGACGGTCGACCGGCCCGGTCGACCACCAACGGTCAGAAATCTGACCGTTGGGGCGTCGGTCGACCGGCCTGGTCGACCGCTGCCTGGAACAGAGAACAAAGTTCTCTGCATGTCGACCGGCCCGGTCGACCGGGGCTTTCCAGAGAGCAGAAGCTCTCTGCGGTCGACCGGGGTCGGTCGACCGGCCCTCCAGCCAGAACTGGCGTGCACGTCTGTGCACGTCGGTCGACGGTCCCGGTCGACCGACTTCAAGCTCGGTCGACCGGCCCGGTCGACCGGCTGAAGCCAGACAAGGATTTTAGGGAATCAAAAACTTGGTCATATTGGCTCAAATAAAATCCCATAAAATCACCAAAAAAATCTACAAAAATAGTTTTAACATTATACTTTGAAAATCAAACATGCTTGAGCAAAATCAAAACATGTTACAAATAATTTGAACTATTTTTGTAACTTGAAAATTTTGGCTAAAAACGAAAACTGTATTTTTCCAAAATTAGTTTTTCCAAAACTTCTCCAAATACAAAAACAAGATATTTTAAACTCTTTTAAAGTCTGGTGTGTATGGATATGATCCTCTACACAAATATGGTGAAATATCGATGTTTTTGACATTAAGCACTAAACATGATTTTGGTTAAAGATATGTAAACTTAAAACTCCAAAAATCAAACCGGTATTTTTCAAAAAGAAAACTCTTTTGTATTTTTCCAAAATAAAAATTTTTTTTTATGAAAAACTTATCTAAATCAAGAGTGTGTGTGTATAAGATATACTTGAGCAATCCACCAACTATTCTATCCTTTACATTTTAATCTAAAACAATATCTTATAAAAACAAACCTAGACACAAGTCTTGATCTTGAAGGTCTTCACTTGAAGTCTTCTCATCTTCTTGACTTGGTCCAAACTTGATCCAACGAGTTAGACTCCTCTTGAGTACTTGATGTGGTCTTGATGCACAAGCTCTTGAATCAAACCGTGCAAGCTCCAAAACTTGACTTTAAATCCTTTGTTGAAGCTACGCACCTACTAAGATCTTGATCATACATCTGAGACTATATAAACACAAGATCATTAGTACTATAACTACATGAGTTGATCATCATCAAAACTAGAGTGATGGGCCTTTGGGCCAACAATCTCCCCCTTTTTGATGATGACAAAACTCATGGAGTTATATATGCATGGATTAAAGTAAAGCTTCAAAGAAGCTCCCCCTTAACTCATGCATAACAATAAACAAATAAATATGCAATGAAAGCACATAAATATGTATGCAAATACAAAGAGATAAACATGCCAACATGTATGCAAATACAAGGAGATAAACATGCCAATCAAGCATAAAACTCATCAAATTCTTTTTCTCCTATTTGCAAAACAAAACATATATGCATAAACATAAATCCTTCCTCCAAAACATACATATATACTAAAATACTTCTCTCCCTTTTTGTCAATCATCAACAAAGGGGTTAAAGTAAAAACAAAACAATGTTCTCCCTCTTCGTGTCAACAAAGAGGTGAAATCAAATCAACAAATAAAGAGATATATGCGATATACATTCATGAAGAGGAAGAAGCTAAGTTAACTTCCCTACACATATACATTACATGAAAGAGGGATGACAAGCCCTAATTCACATAACGCATAATATGTAATGCATAAGAGGAGATGTGAAGTTCCCCCTACACACGTGTACCGCATAAAGAAGAGTGTCAACCTCCTCAATATAAGATACACTCAACATGAATCTATATGTAGAAGAGATGTTAAGCTCCCCTTGCATATAGGCAATACAAATCAAAACATTTTTAATTTTCAAAATTTTATATTAAAACAAAATTTTGAATTTTTCTTAATAAAACAAATTTTGAGATATCTAGTAATCAAATTTTAAGATATCATATAAACAAACATTTTTAAAGGCACCACTTGGATTTTAATCAATTGTAAATCAACATTAAAATTTTGAATTTTAATCAAAATAGAATCATATTGATACCAATTGAAAATTATTTTGATACCAATTGCAATCAATAGATACCAATTGAAGATTATTGCAAATTTTTGATATCAATAAAACAATCAATTTAAAAATAATGCATAAGCTTATTAAAATATCAATTGAGAAATCAATTGAAAATAAAGATTTGAATTAAGCTTAGCATAAACAAATTTTGTGCTTTAAATATGTAAATCGATTTTAACTCAAGCACAAATAACTCATATATATGTATGAAAATGAAAATACTAATAGAAATTGATATTATTTGAAATGAAGCATACATATATAGGAAACAAAATATGAGTATATACAAAAAATATCAATTGAGAACAAGTATATAACTCATAACCTACCAAATTGAAGAATAAATAATTAGTTAAATTAATTTCTGAAAAACTAGTTAAAGATCCTTCAAAAACATGAAACCAAATATATATGTCTATCATGAAACATACTAAATACACAAGAAGTGACACTCGAAATCTATAAGGCTCAAAAATAATCATGAAACAAAGTCATAAAGTGTGAGTGCACAAAAGTCATGTAATTAGCATTTTCCATGGAGATAATCAATGAAGCTCAAAAACAAACATGAATATCATTTTTATCAAAACAAATCATGAAAATTCATTTTTCATTTAAAGATGAAAATCATAAAAAAAATTCGTTTTTCATCATAAAAATAAACTTCTAGGTATATGTATGTTCTTATCCAAAACTAACAATATGCATACATATCCCAAACATAAAAAGAGTCCATAAAGTAAATTGCATGAAGGCAAATGACTCATGGGGTATACATGTATATTTATTAGATTTGAATACAAAATACATATACATGAAGTAAGACATGAAAATAGGCAAAACAAGTGTAAATGAGAGAATCATTAAAACTAAGCTATACATGTGCATATAGTGAGTACGAATGAACAATGAAGTGCAAACATATATGAATCAATTTGTTGCTTACTACTTGTACAAGTATACATCCAAGTTTTGATAAAAACTACATTTAAACTAGTATTTACCACATGAAGCACAAAACAAATAAACATGCTAAAAATATCATATATGAATAAGCATGTAAATAAAGTAGGAGTTTTTAGAGATAGTTACCAACCAAAGAACTACGCTCTAAATCTCCAAAACATGGCGGTTGTCCCACCAAACCTCCTTGATAGCGGTGCATCAAAAGTATGTCCATCAAGTCCATGCATCCACCACCAAGGCACCATCCCTCTCACGTCATGTGAGAGCCCGCACCTACATCAAAAAAAAAGGTGGGGATTTTGGTACCCATTTTCTTTTGGGTCCTTGAGGCTTAGTCTTGTAAGGAACCCAAATATTTTTATTAGCAAAATTTACATGATGTATCTTATAAAAACAAAACTTTGCTAAATGGCCTTTGCGGTCACAATGTGTACATTTGTACACTCTAGCATGCATATGTGTATGAGTGTGATCGTGGCGTGCAAATAGTGAATATGCATGATGTGAATGATGTGCATGAACATGTGGAGTTTGTTTTTTTGAAAACAAGGACTCCAATCTTTTATGGTTAAATGCACATGTGCTCAAAGTTGAGCTCAAACAATTTATTTTATTTTTCAAAACTTTAATCTCATTTTGATTAATGGTGGCATGTAAAGCATGGTGAGATAGGGAATCATTTTTCTTATTCTTTTTAGAAACATTTTATTTTTCTTTTCAATCATTTTTCTTTTTAAAGAAGTGTTTTCATTTAAAGCAACTTCTTTTTGTTTTTCCACCAAAACAACTTTATTTTTCAAAATAATGTTTCCTTCACAAAGATCATTTAATTTAGAAAGCAAGGAAACATTCTCATTTTTCAAATTTTCATTTTCTTTTTCAAAGCATGCCACTTTATTTTTAAAAGAATCATTTTCTTTTAACATGCAATCAAATTTCTTTTTCAAATTTTTGTTATCCCTTTTAATTATGTCATATTTTTCTAGGAGTTGTTGACAAAAAGAAGCAAGTTCATTATATGACATATCAACATCCTCTTCTACCTCAGATTCGGTAGTTACCTCAAGGGGGTTACCCCCTTGGACCATGTAGCACACGTTGGAAGCGTCACTTCCAACATCCGAGTCGCTCCCCGCATAATATTGTTCTTTTACACCAAGGGAGAGAATTGTGTTCCAAACTACAAAAGCCGAATCAATGTTAGAAACCCTAGATAAATATTCATCATTTAGGGTACTTTTCAAAGCATGAATGGCCTTTGCATTAGCCTCAATATTTTTGCCATTTAAATAATAGGAATCTCTAGTAGTGGCAAAATAAACATGAATACCTAGGCCTTTGAGGTACAAAGACATCTTAACCTTCCAAGTTTGGATGTAAGGATGTCAAAGGTGGGAGGTGTCATGAAGTCCATGGTGTGTGTACAAATATTGTGATTAGCTATAAAATAAGGATCTTTAACTCTAGGTTGTAAGACCCAAATCAAGAGCACTTGGCACTGATACCAATTGTAAATCACCTAGAGGGGGGGTGAATAGATGATGGCTAATCTTATGGTCAAATAATGCGGAATTAAAAACTTATTTAATGCAAATTAAAACTTATTAAACTAAACACCACGTATAACACAAGAGTGTAGCTGAATTCCCCATGAAGGGCTCTGGACTAACTCCTCAAGATTCCTCTAAATAAGAGTTGAGGTGCCGCGTTGGCTCTATTGGTTGAATACAAGTGTTAGCAAACAATCCCCAAGCATATAACAATTAAGCTCACAATATATATCAAGCATATAAGATGAAAGCAATAAAAGCATGCAAGATATAAACAAGAGTAAGAGATAGAGAGTGAGCAATCGCAAACACAGGAGATTTGTTTCGAGGTTCGAGCACACTTGCTCTACGTCCCCGCATTCACACTTGAAGGATTTCCACTAAAATCGATCCCACCGGATCACTTGGTGCCGCAATACCTACAAGCTATTGGACTCTCTAGTCTCTCTCTTGTTCTCGCAAGAACACACCGCAAGCCCACTAGCTCGCCGAGGCCGCACCTCAAACACCGAGTTTCCACTAGAACCCGAAACAATGTGAACACACATGTCCGCCTCCTCAAAGCAAAGAAGGAAGTCTTTGGTGATCACAACTCTTTGATCACCTAAAAATAATCTCACAATAACACTCCTATAGGTAGATATAGCAATGGATGGTTCAAGTGTTGTGTGAGAAAACAAGGATTGAATCTATGGTGAAAAACACAAGAAAATCTCTTTTGAAACACTCTTGATAAACTCCCTTTTGATTTGAAAATATTGGCTCTAAAACTTGTGGATATAACCACTAAAATGAGTAGGAAAAACTAGCCTAAAAACTTCTTCTAAAACTTGTGTAAAACAGCCCACAAACCCCCATATATATAGGCTAGAAAAACTAGCCGTTGGGGCAAAAAAATCAGCCCTGACGGCTGACGGTCGACTGGCCCGGTCGACTGCCAATGGTCAGAAATCTGACCGTTGGGGCGTCGGTCGACCGGCCCGGCCGACCACTGCATGGAACAGAGAACAAAGTTCTCTGCCGGTCGACCGACCCGGTCGACCGGGACTTTCCAGAGAGCAGAAGCTCTCTGCGGTCAACCGGGGTCGGTCGACCGGCCCTCCAGCCAGAACTGGCGTGCACGTCTGTGCACGTCGGTCGACCGGCTGAAGCCAGACAGGGATTTTTGGGAATTAAAAACTTGGTCATATTGGCTCAAATATAATCCCATAAAATCACCAAAAAATCTACAAAAATAGTTTTAATATTATACTTTGAAAATCAAACATGCTTGAGCAAAATCAAGACATGATACAAACAATTTGAACTATTTTTGTAACTTAGAAATTTTGGCTAAAAACGAAAACTGTATTTTTTCAAAATTGGTTTTTCCAAAACTTCTCCAAATAAAAAAAACAAGATATTTTAAACTCTTTTAAAGCATGGTGTGTATGGATATAATCCTCTACACAAATATGGTGAAATATCTATGTTTTTGACATTAAGCACTAAACATGGTTTTGGTTAAAGATATGTAAACTTAAAACTCCAAAAACCAAACCGGTATTTTTCAAAAAGAAAACTCTTTTGTATTTTTTCAAAATAAAAATTCTTTTATGAAGAACTTATCTAAATCAAGAGTGTGTGTGTATAAGATATACTTGAGCAATCCACCAACTATTCTATCCTTTACATTTTAATCTAAAACAAAATCTTATAAAAACAAACCTAGACACAAGTCTTGATCTTGAAGGTCTTCACTTGAAGTCTTCTCATCTTCTTGACTTGGTCCAGACTTGATCCAACGAGCTAGACTCCTCTTGAGTACTTGATGTGATCTTGATGCACAAGCTCTTGAATCAAACCATGCAAGCTCCAAAACTTGACTTTAAATCCTTTGTTAAAGCTACGCACCTACTAAGATCTTGATCACACATCTGAGACTAAATAAACACAAGATCATTAGTACTATAACTATATGAGTTGATCATCATCAAAACTAGAGTGATGGACCTTTGGGCCAACAGATGCCACACCTAAAAGAGACCCGCAGCGTAGGTTAAACCCTATAATGCAAGAGGCTGTTCATGCTGAAATTGTAAAACTCTTAGACAATGGGATAATTTATCCCATTTCTGATAGCCAATGGGTCAGTCCTGTCCACGCGGTTCCAAAGAAATCCAGTTTCACCGTAGTGGAAAACGAGAACAAAGAGTTGGTCCAAACTCGACTTCCCACGAAGATCCGAGTTTGCATCGACTATAGGAAGCTTAATGTTGCAACTCGTAAGGACCATTTTCTACTTCCCTTCATTGATCAAATGCTTGAACATTTGGCGGGTCACGTGTATTACTGTTTCTTGGACGGTTACTTGGGGTATAACCAGATCCCTTTTGCTCCTGAGGACCAAGAAAAGACTATGTTTACATGTCCATTTGGGACATTTGCTTATCGTCGAATGCCTTTCGGCTTATGCAATGCCCCAGCAACGTTTCAACGTTGCATGTTGAGTCTTTTCTCTGATATAGTAGAACGATTCTTAGAGATCTTTATGGATGATTTCTCCATCTACGGAGATTCATTCACTCAATGTCTCCACCATTTAGAACTTGTCCTCCAACGTTGTGCTGAGAAAAATCTGACACTGAACTGGGAGAAATGCCACTTCATGGTAAAACATGGAATTGTCTTGGGTCATGAAATCTCCAAGAAAGGATTGAAGTGGATAGAGCCAAAATTGAGGTTATTGCTAAGCTTCCCATGCCTAAATGCGTTAAGGACATTAGATCCTTCTTAGGACACGCTGGTTTCTACCGAAGATTTATCAAGGATTTTAGCAAAATTGCTAGGCCCTTGACTAATCTGTTAGCTAAGGATGTGTCCTTCACTTTCGATACTGAATGCATGAATTCTTGGGAGAAGTTTAAGAGAGAGCTTATTTCTACACCAATCATATCTGCTCCGGATTGGTCTAAGCCGTTCGAAATCATGTGTGACGCTTCCAATTTTTCCATAGGTGCTGTCCTAGGACAACACATTGATAACAAGCAGCATGTGATTTACTACTCTAGTAGGACTCTCAATGATGCTCAATTGAACTACACTACGACTGAGAAGGAATTCTTAGCAGTAGTGTTTGCCTTAGAGTAATTTCGTCCCTACCTACTAGGGTCCAAAACCACCATTTTCACCGATCATTCTGTGCTTAGGTACCTCATGGTGAAGAAGGATGCCAAGGCCCGACTCATTCGTTGGATCCTCCTTCTTCAAGAATTCGATCTTGAGATTCGAGATCAAAAAGGCGTAGAAAATGTCATTGCTGACCATCTCTCACGGATCCCTAATTCTCCATGCAACGAATTACCCATAAATGAGGATTTTCCTGATGAAAATCTCTTAGCTATCTCTAGGGAACCTTGGTTTGCTGATATAGTGAATTACTTAGTCACAAATCAAACTCCGTCTCATTGGTCCAAAAATGATTTATACCGGTTCTTATCCCAAGTTCGGTATTTCTTTTGGGAGGAACCGTATCTTTTTAAGTACTGTTCTGACCAAATTATTAGAAGATGCATTCCCGATGAGGAGGTTAAGTGTGTTCTATCCTTTTGTCACGAACTTGCATGCGGTGGACACTTTGGTCCCCGCAAGACTGCTGAAAAAGTGCTACAAAGCGGGTTCTATTGGCCCACTTTGTTCAAGGATACGTATGAATTTTGCAAGACGTGCCATAGATGCCAAATGGTAGGAAGGATCTCAAAACGAAATATGATGCCCCTCAACCCAATTCTAGAAATAGAACTCTTTGATGTTTGGGGCATCGACTTTATGGGTCCATTTCCTAATTCATTTGGAAGCCAATACATATTGGTTGCTGTGGATTATGTGTCCAAGTGGATAGAAGCCATTCCTTGTAAAACTAATAATAACAAAGTTGTCATAAAGTTTTTGAAAAAGAACATTTTTTCACGCTTCGAAACCCCTCGTGCTATCATCAGTGATAATGGCACTCACTTTTGCAATAGATCCTTTGAAGCTCTTATGCGAAAGTATGCCATAACTCACAAGTTGTCCACACCTTATCATCCTCAAACCAGTGGACAGGTTGAGGTTTTCAATAGATAAATCAAGCTTATCTTGGAGAAAACTGTGAACCAAAACCGAAAAGATTGGTCCATCAAACTTGTAGATGCCCGATGGGCCTACAGGACAACTTTCAAGACGATTCTAGAATGTCTCCTTATAGGTTAGTCTATGGTAAAGCTTGTCACCTGCCCGTTGAGTTAGAGCACCGGGCCTTATGGGCAATCAAGCAGTTGAATTTCGACTTGACTATGGCCGGTGACCTTCGGAAGTTACAAATTTCCGAATTAGAGGAGATAAGAAATGAAGCCTATGAAAATGCTAGGATCACTAAAGATAGAGTTAAGATTTTTCATGATAAATACATCATAAGAAAAACCATTGTCCCTGGACAAAAAGTCATACTTTATAATTCTAGGCTTCATCTTTTTTCAGGAAAATTGAAATCAAGATGGACTGGGCCATTCGTTGTAAAAACCGTGTTTCCACACGGTGCAGTTGAGATCAGTGACACCAAGAATGGAAATGACTTTAAGGTAAATGGTCAATGCCTTAAACCTTTCTTTGAATCGGTGCCGGTAAATGAAACGGCTATGGGTCTTTTTGATCCCGTGTATCGGTAACTTCTCTCTTTTCCATTTTATTTCATGCATCTATACAGTTCTTTCATACATTGGGGACAATGCATGAGATAAGTGTGGGGAAGGGTTAACATGACTAATATACACAACAAAAAAAATATAACAAAAAAAAAACTTTTTGAAAGGTTAGAACAATATGTTGATATATTTTTTGTAAGAAATTAAGTCAATTTTAAGGAATAGGAAAATCATAATTAGGATTTCTTATACTTGGTGAAAGTCAGATAACTTGTTTGATTTTTTGGGTTAGGAAGAAAATTTGTGAAAATAATTTAGTCTTGACATTTACCTTGATAAAATATGCACACTAAATACACTTACACACTTAGGGTTTAAAAATAAAGACTCTTATGCCTTATAAAAAAATATATGTAAAAAAAAAAATAAACAAATCTAATTATTTATTAGCTAGGTGCTTTGGCCTAAGCAAGCCTTGGTATTTTTGCAAAAGATAATTAGATAAGTTTGAAAATATATATATATATATATATATATATATATATATATATATATATATATATATATATAAATCTTCTGATTAAGCTGGGTATTTGTGCCTCGTGAAGTATAAGTATTCACGCCTAAAAGGGGTACATTTTATAAATAAAAACCTTAGTTTCGTGGCCTTGTCCGCTCGAGTGTTTAAGTCCTTTGGGGTGTTTTCTCACCTGATACCCTAAAACTGTCCGCTTTGGGTGTCACCGACTAAAGGCTCGTTACATGAGCAGATTAGAAAGCCTAATGAAATTGAGGAAAAAACTCCGCCAAAAATAAATATAAATAAGGCATAGGAGTTAATGTTAAAGAACCCTTAGTCAACTTCACAGTCACGATGGTGCATGCGACTCAGGGTAAATTAATATACTAGATGAGAGGTACAAATTGACTCCTTACTTTGATTGATGACATGTTTTTGAATAGAGACTGAGTTTCTGAATGAAAATTTTGATATTCCTATAACTTATAAATTACTTAAAACCTTACAAATATACTTCAAATATTTTCTCCTTTCAAAATGCTTTTCAAAAATACTAACATTTTTTATGGATTTTGTGGGTGCAATCCACTGAAAACCCTCACGAGACAAAACTCGTCCTCTAAGGGTAACCTAGAGGTTTAACGGCTTGTTGCACATACTCAGTACAATCGAGTGACCTGCGAAAGTGGTCTAATAATTGATTAGAATTAGTCTGATGTTTGCTCGAGGGCGAGCAAAAGATAAGTGTGGGGGTGTGATCAGTCACATATGTTGCATATACATTGTCACCTTATCATACTTTTTAGCTAATAAATCCTATTAATAAGTTTTCTTCTTCTTTGTTAAATGTAGGCCCAATTGCTAAAGAAAGAAAGGAGAAACAAGCCCAAAAGCCTATCAAATTCTGATTTAATTCAGAATAAATTCAAAATCAAGGAATCAGGGCAAATCTTGGCATATCAGAGAGGTTGAAAACTGGTTGAAATGAATCTCCCTGAATCAAGCGGTTGAAGCCAACAAATCAAAGATCATTTCGTTAAATCTGGGAGTTGCAACAGTGAATCCAGCAAGACAAAAGGGAAGCCAAATCCACGCCAACTGATCCTCCACCTGGATGTGGCCAATTGGCCACATCCAGGCCGCGGATCCGCGGCCCATGCCACAGATCCGCGGCTTGTTGGTGGAGATAAGGGGAGTGTTTGCTCCCCTTATCTCCTCACTTCCTTCCCTCTGAGGTTTTGCCTATAAAAGCTAGGATTTTGTACTGAAAATGGAGCGAAGACTAGGATTAGAATTTTTGTTTATTCTTTAAGAATTTAGGCTCTTTGTTAGATAGTGTAAAAGTTGTATTTTATTTTGCAATTTGTAGTTCAGTATAAATATTTGTGAGAGAGAAGAATTGAGTGCATGTAACTTGAAGATTGAAGTGACATCAGTACAAGAGTCGAGCTACATTTTCTTCTACTCATTTTACGGTATGTTTTACTTTAATTACTTGCATTGTTTCTTGTTTCCCATGAGTAGCTAAATCGGTTTTCTGGGCTCACTATTGTACCTCTCTCCAATTCTTCTTCTCTTCTGATTTAATTGAAAAAGACCCAATGAATCATTTGCATGCCTAACTTAAAGCCTTTCTTCTTGAAAGTGTTCTTGAAGGCACATGAGGATGGGTTTGGATTTTTAAACTCTTACTTCTTTTAAGAACATCTCTTGAACTTGTTTTTATCTCATACTTGACTTCTTGATGATTTAACATTCGATTCAAAACGGTTTCTTAAAGAAAAGAGTGAATTTTTTCAACCATCTTATATGCTTTACTTCAAACTTTCTAAAGTCAAACTTAAGTTTGGCCTATGATTAAGTTGAGGCACTAAGAATTTCAATAGAAGAATAAACGGTTGAGTAGTGAGATAGTGAGCCCAGATTTTCTTCTTTATTAAAATGAACCAAATAATTTTCGAGCTTTTTAAATCACCTTCTCCAAAGCCTTCTCTAAAGTTGCAATTTCTCTTTTAATCATCTCCTTCTTTCCATTCTCTTTTCAATTAAAAAATGAGCACAATTCTTTGTTATTAAACGAAACACCGAAAAGCTTTCATCGCATTCCTCCTCGTGGACACGACCCGTTAGGCATAAGCTACACAGTAATTTCTTAACTCTTTGATTGTTCTTTCATTTTAGCAATCATAGCCCTTTTTGATGCTCCTTCAGTCTAACTGTCTTAAGCGGAGCTAAGACTTGGCTTATGCTGAGCCAGCCCATCATCACTGTGCAAGCAAGGCTATCCTCTGCTTAACTAAAGCACCACTGGATCGGATATGAATTGCTTCGCCCCAAAGAATTTGCCTTAGCATTTCACTTTTGTAGCTTTTTCTTTGATTTACTGCTAATCTGTTTCCAGTTTGCATTGCAGTGAACTATGCTTGCCAGTCTTTTGTCTTGATGAAAAAGACCAGAGACTTGCCTCAGCTGAAACTTTAATCCTAAGTAGGAGGAACATGCTGGAGCAATTGATGCGTATTCTAAGAAGAGGTTGGCAGTTGCTTATCCGAGATGATCTACTTCGGAAGGGGCTGGTAGTCGCTTATCCAAGATGATCCACTTCGGGAAGGCGGACGTCACCTGTAAGGTCTCAGATCCTTCCTTTGCCAATTTAATCAAAGAAGATCCATCTTTCTTATGGCAACCGGTCCTTTGCCAATTTTTGTCAAAGAAGATCCAGCTTCTTGATGGAAAAATCTGCCATTATGCGAAAGATTACGGCCTTGTGCAGGAGAAAGGCCTTTCGTGTCCAGTTGGTTTGGCTTATCACCTTGGAAGTAGATAGGACAACTTGTATGCCTTTGGAGCAATGATTCGGTTGTACGAAAGATCACCTTGATGTAGCGTCAATGTATCTTCCCTTTTGAATTAATGAAAATGTTTATTCTCCGCTTATCTGCTCTGTTTCCCTCCTCTTCCTTTTGAGTTTTGAAGGCAATTGGAATGGACCGGCGGAGCTAAACTTCCTGCGAAGTTAAAGACAGAATCCCAGCTAAATCAGGAACGAGCTTCCAGCGAAGCTAACATGAATTTTCTGCAAAGTTAGAGCCGAGCTTTCAACGGGGCTAAAGTTCATCTTTCAGCGAAGTTATTCAAACGTCGCATAAGGTCGACGCTGAACTCACGGCGAAGTTAGCCCTTAGCGGGGCTGAAGCAACGCTTCTCAGGAAGGCGCTTAGGCGCCGTTTCAAATTAATTCAAAACGACTGCCTGCGCTCCTTTTGAGGAGGCAAAGTTTAGGCAATGATCAGCCTATAAAAGCCCGATCGGACTGAAAGAGAAGGAACGACTTCTCTTTGAATTTTCAGAGAACTCCGAATCTCTTCTTCTTCTTTCTCCTTCGTTTGGAAATTCAAGGACTTCTTCAGTTCTTCAATGGCTCCCAAAAGACGGGCAGGAAAAGAGGTAGCACCCTCTACGACGGAGGGTCCTTCTCCTCCTCCGGTCATCGAACGACCTATCGCGGGTAGGGATCTTTCCCTTTTACTCAGATATTTTCATCTCTTTTTGAAGCCATCCTGGCTATTCCATGATGAATCTAGAACGATTCATTGTGATCTAGTGATCTCAGGGATCTCAAGTCCTTTAATTTCCCTTGATTTCTTGATTGGGAATCTAAAAATCGAAGGGTTTCTTCTCCAAGCTTCTATGCGAAGCTAACCCTTAGGCGGTTCACAACCTGTCGAATGATAGGATGCGAAGCTAACCTTTGAGGCGCAGCTGAAAAGGACCGTAGTGCCTTAAAATAATTTTTTAGGCAACAGTATCCTTCTGACGAAGTTAGCCCCTGGGGCTTTGTCGCGTTCAGTTGTCCGAGGTTAAGCTTCCAAAGCGAAGCTAATACTTAGATACTTTTCTGCATCCTGCCTTCATGTGGAGTGTGGAGTTAAGCTGCTGCTGCGAAGCTGAGCTTCGGGGCGAAGCTATTGTTAGGCCAACTTCGCTCGGAGAGTGCAGCTATGCCTTAACAAAAAATTATATTCTTATTTTAGCTTTCCTTCAGCCGATGAACTAATCATAGTTTCCCCTTGTTATTTTGCATTGCACTATACTCCTGGTCCTCTGAACAGTCTCTTTGGAACGGCTAGAGGGTTGGATGGCAATGTTAGCCTACAGTTCTAAGGGCAGGCTTCATTATTCAGTGAGCGAAGGCGCTCTTGGTCTGGATGCACTTATTCATGCTGGGGATCAGTGCACCATGAGGAGCATCTTAACTACTGCTCCCCTTGAAGATTCCAAACGAAGAATCTATCGAAAGCCCGGCTTCATGTTTGGAGATGCAGCGCCAGACAATGATAACCAGCTGCTTGCCGGGGAGGGGCAGTGGATTTTCAAACTGGATGGCGAGAAATATTATCTCCCATCTAGCAAGCGCCACTTTCTCTTGTCCTTCTTTCAATGTGTGACGAGGGCTCGAAAGATGCAGTGGCAAGTGACGCGGACTACCGATTCCGTTCACGTGGGGAAGTTGATAGCTCTCTCCCCCGTTATACAAGGGCGGGTCCTCCTCGTTGCATATTGGGTCTCCACCCTGGGAACGTACTTCCAGACATCCCAGTGGGAGAAAATCCCGCGGTGGCTCAGACTTTTGGAAATTAGTTTTTTAAAGCTCATGGTAATTATCCAGCCACTGATTTCAGGACCCCTGGGTGGATTCATCCTCCCAAGGCGTGGTAGAGGGATTTGACTTTATATGTCCTTGCCCATTTTGAAGAAGATCTAGAGAGGCTGGGACTTTATGAGGCCGTCAAGGCGACTTGTTACGGCATTCATATGAGTGTAGCGAACTTCTATGCCATCTTTGAGTTGTACTGCCCGGCTATAGGGTCCTTCTTCACCCCTGTTGGCGAATTGGGCATGGCTTTGCATGAGATGTGGGAAGTCTCTGCTCTGCCTTTGGGGTCTCTCCCATATGAAGAATATTTCCCGTGTGAGGCGGAATTGGCACTTCTGGAGAAGCAGGAGCCCGCCTTGTTTGAGACTTACCGGGAGTTGATGTGCCACTTTTACATTTGCTCAAGCGTGCATGGGAGCCATAAGGGAGCTTCATGCAGTTTGAAGAGTTAGGGAAATTATTTGTTCCCTGACCTGGAAGGTACTCCCGAAGCCGCTCATTGTGGAGTTGCAGATGAAGACATCTTTCGCCGGACGTAAGAGCACTCTCAAGGGGATTTGATTCTAGAAAAAGATGACGTACCCTATGAGAAAGGTGATATTCTTCGGAGTTTCTACCACCAGGCTCGTCGACCGACGTCCCGGAAGGCACTTCTAGCTGGCTTTTTAAACAGTTTGGCTGAAGAGATGGGTGGTGCCATCTCCGTCTGGCGATGTCATTCACCCGACCGTCTTATTGCCGGCTGTTCGTTTAGTCCACGGTCGTTCTATCGACTTCTTCCAGTAATGGTGTGTTGTATTCAAAGATGTCTTCGTGCATTGACGGAGGCTTTCTGTAGGCCACCAACGTCGAAGCGGGGAAAGGGGACTATCTTGCCTTGTGACGGACCAAACCCCAGAATTGGTTTGCCATATACTTATTTGAAGGCATGGTTTGCCCTTCACTACCCCTCCATCATCCAAGCTGGTGAGGAGCCCCCAGATGGTGTTCGAATGGCGCTTCTCCGTCGATTCGAGGGGTGTTCGTGGTCACGGACTTATGTGCTGCAGTCCGCAAACTGTTGTGCCGTCATGACGTCTGCAGCCTTTTTCGGTGCTTTCCCTACATTCGCGATGCAGGCTATGGTGAAGAATTCAAGGATGTAGGGGAAAGGCAGACTTCGTTGAGTCGGGGAGTCTTCGAATGGCTGGTTAGCATCTGGCCATCCCACTTGTTGTATAGAAGCGGGGTCACCTGTTACCTGGAGCCCTATGTTCTGAGTCGGTTTGCTCGTCAGTTTGGGTATGACCAACTGTATGTAGGCAATCCGAACAGCAGCCTGGCCTTCATGGGAGCCTCATCGATGGAGCTCGTGCCTGGCGGTTTTATATTGCTGGCTGTACTGAGGCGCGGCTGTGTATGCCACTAAGGACTCCGAACCTTCAAACAACTTTGGGTTCTGCCAGTGGTACAGAACTTCAAACTCTACACCCACTGGATTTTCTATTAATTCCTTTGGTATGAAGTTGATCTCTCAGTGACTGAAGCGGAAGGTCACTGAGAAGAGCGAGGGTAAGAGGGTCCGCGTTTAAGGCCTCGGGGAATTCATTGCTGTTGATGATAGAGAAGCTTCGGATGCATGCAGTCCTCGCTTTGAAGCGGATACAGGTGCTGAGGCTCCAGCAGCTACTTCTGGTGGGGTAGGTACAGCCCCCATGGAACATGTTGATGTAGAAGAAGTGGAGGAAGAAGATCCTGACGTCCACTTCAAGCGAAAACGGGAAAGCGGATCTCGTAGGAAGAGGGTAGTGGAGAAGCCTCGTCGCTACGCTCCTACGGTTATTGCAGAGGGCGAATCATCTACAGTGCCTCCTCCTCCTCCTCCATTAGTCATTAAGCTATCAGCTCCTAGGCAAACCGCTAGTAAAGCTGTTCCGGACCCGAGTAAGATCAACTCCGTTCTTGCAATACACTTTTATATATTCCAAACAGCTCATTGTTTACTTTATGATTCAGGAACTGAGGTGGTGAGAGACCCGAGAGCTGAGGCTGCGGGAGAACAGGGGGAACATTATGATCCTCTATTCACTTATAAAGAAGGCGATGAGGTTAGCTATTTCGCCATCTCGAAAGAATCTGGAGGTGATGCGGCCGATGTAGGTCCTTCAGGTGCTGGGACTTCAAAAGGAAGCCCTATGGCCTCCAGCTCTTTTGGGTGGACCACCGAGGGTTCGACGAGCGAAGGTGGGCCGGCCGTCCGTGTTGACTCTGTCAAAGACTTTCCTATGGAGCCTGAGGGGACTGATGTCGTTGTCGAGGGATTCCAGAGAGAGACTGCAGCCACGGCAGTTGAGGCGATACCATCTTTTGGTAACATTTTGCTCTTTCGTGAGTAATTTTTCCCGTGATATTCATTACGCCTTGCTTAAACAGAATCTTGCTATAGGTGTTCCATCTCTGGTGCATTGACTTCGAGGGAGCCAGCCAATCTTTCTGAGGGAATCAGAGGTGAAGCAAGTACTTCGACCGCGGCAGATGCTGCTGAGTTGGATGCCTTGTATCACGGTTTACCTTCCTATCAGCCCGAACCGGCCAGAGGAAAGGGGATTGAGGGACAGTAGTCACGAAACCACCTCCCTTCCAACTATATCGGTAAGTGAGGTGCCATTGGTTTCGCCAGTGCCGCCTATCTTGCCAAGCGCGGAGCTGAAGGTGATTACCAGTCCTACTTCTCTAACATTGGTGGTTGAGCCAGCTCTCCTAGAAATAGTCACTAGCCCCACTTCAGTTGTTGCTGGTGTACTGGTTTCATTGAGGACTTCTCTGAGATCACCGGCGATCCCTCAAATTGCTCCAGCCATTGCTTCTACTATTCCTTTAGTGAAACTGGTGGAACCTTTGTCTTCAGAGGTTGCTCATTCACCGGGAGTAGTTGAGGCCGAGAATGAATTCGTGGCTGAGTTAGTCGACAGCTTTTATAAGGGCTTGAAGCGCTCCATTGCTTTGATCTTGAAAGGCTCGACTACTTCATTTTCTGCTCTAAAGGTGGTCCTCTCTCGAAGTATTGACTGTAACGCCCCGATCCGGCAGGTACGGAGACGTTACTGCGACGTATATACGCAGGTCAGAAATACCCTCACGTATATACGCTAAGCATCAGTACAGGCAAGAATCAGAGTACGGAAGCACGTGGTGCATTAACATTCCAACATATGAGTACAATTACAAAGTTATCACCAGAGGTGACAAATATTACAGAATATTACATCACTGATATGCGCAATTGCGAAAATACAAAGAGAGGTACAAGTATGAACAGTACAAAAAGAGGCTCAGAGTCATAACAAGAAAACTCTAGAGCTGAGCAGGGGCCTGGAAGGATGGAGCTCTGAACGGTCTGCTGGAGATCCACGCTACCGCTGTGCCACTCTGATCAGCAACTGGGGGAAACCACACGCTCCAAGCTCCAAAACCTGGACATGAGGATCCAGAGGAGTCAGAACTCCCCGGCGAGTGGTGATGCGAAAGCCAGATGGCGAGTATGGATAAGCACAAGTGTATCGATAAATCTGAATCATAAACATGAAAACTGTGTCGTAGACACAAGCATACAGGAGCAAGTAGATATACAGCATATGATATCAAGCAGGAAGACTCATAGTATGATCAGATAAGAGCAGGAGACAGGCGGGATAGAATACAAGTAGAAAGCAGGATATGAACAGGTATAGTATAATAATCATAAAACTGGAAATCCGAAGTAAAATTCGATACAAGCAAACATGGCAAGGCATACTACTGATTCAAAGCTAGCATCTTTTATTATTATTATTACTCGTCTTACCCCGATGTCTAGATATGTGAACTAGCGTCCCAGCGCACATATATCCACATCTGAGTAAAACAAGGTTGTTATTGGAAACCAACGGGGGTATCAACGAACAATGTTTACAGTGGGTCCCGTACATGCCCGGGACCACGGTCCAGGACGTTCCATCGTTGTGTATGGAACCGGCCGCAAGGCCTACAGGAGGGTCTTATAGAATGCCCTTATCAAGATGGTACCAAGAAAGAGGGAGCCAGCACTCCCCTCGGTCGCCTAGAGGCCCACAGGTCAGACCGGAGTTTTAGTTGCACACATACCTAGTGCCACTGTAAACACGAACATATATTGATAGCCGCAAGTTTCCCCCGACCCGATTCAAGTTGTTCCTTTTATGATTTATTATGTATTATCAATTTACGGGAATAGCAGGTGCAAGACATGATCAGGAGTTCAGGAGTACATAAGTACTACAGATTCAGGTCACTGTATATATATAATACAGGATAACAAGTACAAGATTCAAGTCACTGCATGTAATGCAGGATAACAAGTATAGCATTCCCGTAAATGTGATAATCACAGGTCAAGTACTAGTATTTTCAAGATGCAAGTGATAAGTCATGTCATAGTAAGAAGCAAGTGTCAAGTAGCAAGTCGAGTGTCAGGTGATGACACATCAGTTGACAAGTGATATAGACAGGTGTCAGGTATTAGCATGTAGATGGTAGGTATCAAGCAAAAGCATGTACTTGTCAAGTGATAGAATAATAGTTGAACACAATCAAAGAAAGTGTTAGTTCCAAATAGCATAAATCGTGAGTAATACAAGTCGACCAGATGAAATGGGAAAGCCAAGAGGAAAGCGAGAACACTCGCCTAAGTCTTCAGAAAACACAGTGAAATCCCTGATCTCCGGAATCCAGGAAATCAACGCGTCAATGTGTTAAAGGGAAAGTGATAGAGAGGAGAAATCAAGAGAGAGAAAGAGAATGAGAGAGAGAGAGAGGAGAGAGAAATGAGAGCTGGAGAGAGAAGTCCATGGAAAGAGAGAGTGTACAGGGAGAGAGATTGTGTATAGGGAGACGCGGGTTTGAGAGTGAGACGCGGGGGTCGCAGACGCGGGGGTCGCGTTGCGTAGATGCCACAAACGCGAGGTTCGAGACCCGCGTTCAAGTCAGGACACGAAAAGAACGCGGACGCGGTCGTGGGTTCCGCGTCGCGTTAACACAAGAGGAACACAGACGTGGGTATGGCTCCGCGTTGCGTCGATACAAGAACGCGAGGATTGCGTTAAGGAATTGCTTGGACGCGGGGATGAGTTCCGCGTCTAGCAATTAACAGAGAAAGAGAGAGCCAGGGAAAGAGGGAGAGTGGGACGCAGGTTTTGGGAGAAAAAGGGGAAACGCTAGTTTTTGGTCTCCCCAAGTTTTGGGAGAAAATCAGTGAAGGAAAGAGAAGGAGAGGAAAAGAAAGAAAAAGAAAAGAAAGAAAGAATGGAAAGAAAGAAAGAAGGAAAGGAAAGAAGAGAAAGGAAGGGGTGGTAGCCGGCGATGGCCGGCGGTCACCGGCGGCGGCCGGAGTTGGCCGGAGAGTGACCAAAGCTCCAAGCCCAAGCAAATTATGGGGTGCAAGTGTAGTTCATTTGGTGAAAATGGAGTTTTGGAAACGAGGCTTTGGAGAACGAAGTTATACCTCGTTAGAAAGAGTGTTCCGAGGAGAGAAAGTTGGCGTGATCCGTGGTGGCCAAGGTGGTGTAGGTAGTGGTGGAGAAGGAGGAGAAGGTGGTGGTGGAAATGGGTTACTTTGGTGGAAAGGGAGGAAGAGAAGGTGGTGGAGATGGTGTTGTTGTGATTGTTGTTGTTGGAATGGAGGAGGAGATGGAGGAGAAAGAGGT
Organism: Agave tequilana; assembly: GCA_038442645.1. Taxonomy (NCBI): domain Eukaryota; kingdom Viridiplantae; phylum Streptophyta; class Magnoliopsida; order Asparagales; family Asparagaceae; genus Agave; species Agave tequilana. Next base: position 17,744 of record JAVJIF010017211.1, on the reverse strand, counting down.
GGAGGAATTGGTGGTGGAAAAGTGAAGATGGTGGGTGGAGAAATGGTCGGCCAAGGCAAGGCCCATGGCTGCCATTCGTGGCCTGTTGGCTGTTAAAGGAAGGAGGAAAGAAAAGTTAATGAAAGAGAGAGAAAGAAAGTGGGGTTTATATAAAGGAATGGAAATGAATATTATAATAATGTTGCCATTGCTTATGAAAGAAACTTTGCGTCTCTTGCCAATTAAAATTGCTGCGTCCCCAAAAGTAGAATCCGCATCTAGGCAAAAGGGAGCCAGATGCGGAAATAAAAGCCGCGTCCAGGAGTAAAGACGCGAGATTTGCGTTTGCCAGAAAAGACAAAAAGTATGGTGAAGTTGATCTTGCAGGACAAGCATTAAATGCAGTATGGAGAGCATGCCTGTATTAAATGTGGAATCTACGTTGGGTGAAACTCGCGTCTAGTAAGAGAGAGAAAGAGAGAAAGTAGAATATCTGGATAAAATTCCGGTATCTGGGAAAACACCAAAAACTCCAGAAAAGTCCAAAAATTAAAGTAGCTTGAAAAGCTTCCCAAAAATTCTCAAAAATAATAATATTATATAAAGATTTTTGGTGAAATCGATTTTCAGAATTCATCATATTTTCAAAATAAAAATCCTGAAGTCAACCATCAATATCGGTCTACACCGGTTGGCCGGATTTTGATAAATTCTGAAAAATCTCAGAAAATGCCAGAAAGGAGAAAACATAATTCTAAGAAGTAATATGAAAGCAGAATTTAGAAATTTGATTCCAATTGCAAACTAAAATTCCTGGAATCAACCAGCGATACTGGCCGACACCAATCCAGTGGAATTTTGATAATTTTAGAAAATTCTCAGAAAAAGTATTTAGATAGAAAATGTGATTTTAAGAAGTTACAGGAAAGCCGTTTTTAGAATTTCAACTCCGTTTGTAAATTAAAAATTTGAGAATCGGTCCGCGGCACTAGCCGACACCGGTTTTGAAGAATTTCAACTTAATTCAGAAAAATTCCAGAAAATCACGAAAAATCTAGAATATTAGAAAATGATGTTTGAAACTGAAATCGGTCAAATCAGAATGCCAGAAAGTCCAAATCGAGTAATACTCTAGGATCGGTCCCCGGGTTCAGACTAGGGCTGACTCCGAGTTCACGATCCAGGTCCAAGGTAAACGATCATATAAATAACTTATAATACAAACAAATACAGGAAGTAAATCAAAAAAATACGATCAAAAAATATGAATACGCAACTAAGTACGTATTCGGGGAGCGGGGTGTTACACTCCATCCACCTTATAAAAAAATTGCGTCCTCGCAATTTCGATAAGGGGTAAAATGTGAACACAAAAGGTTAGGAATGAGGATTATGCCAATCAAGATATGAATAACTGTGAGCTGTTCTCCCTAATCGACTGAACGGTAAACTCAGGACTGAGACATCTCTGCCCTTCTGCCGTATATAAATCCTCTGACTGTGGCACAATAATACTGATCTGATGTCTGCTTATAAAAGAACACTGCCAGAACTTCTAAAGGCTAACCCATTCTGAATAACATAAAGTGAGCTGACTTGGTGAGATAATCAATAATACTTCAATAAGACTACTAACCAAAGCTGATGAAATCCATAGAAATTTGTAGTGCTGAAATCTATAATATAATATAAAACCCTGCATGGCATGATGTTGTCCTTCTGCAGTAGAATTACTGATGTGCCACATACATATTAATTCCCCGGAATAAACCAGAATACCCAAGATAAAGAAAACCTTGATAATGCTGAGTATAAATCAAGAAGACCAATAATTAAGAATTTCTGCATACTGGCGTTGCTAACTCTGAAAGATATAGTCAAGAATATAGAATAACTGTGAAGAATTCTGAATACTGACTTCTGAATGATAACCCGACTGCAGATGAAACATGTAGAAGATATCTGAGTCCTGCAAGATTGGTCGAATGGATCATTGACAAGGATCATGGCGATAGCTCAGATACAGTGATGAAACTCTATTCAGCGGATCCATGAAAGCACGTTAGGCAGAAGAAATCCGAGGAACGGGCTAGAGTGCTAAGCACTGAAGGAACTAGCCACGGACAAAGCCAAGCCTAGGTGAGGCTATCGCATAACACAGCTCAGGTGTTAGGCATTAGGGTGCAGCGAAGCTAATGCTCTGCGAGGCTCGCACTTGGCGAAGCTCACGCGGCGAAGCCAGCGCGTAACACAACGCTAAATGCTGAGCACCAGGGTGTAGCGAAGTCCACACCTGGTTAGGTTCACGGGTGACTAGAACACGACCCTCGCCTGGCGAGGCTAGCGGAGCCTATGGTCCACCAAATCAATAAAGACTGTCAGGAGTTGGTGGCTCTGAGAACACGATCAAGAATTCATAATAACCGAAACGAATCCTGAATGCTGTCTTCTGAATAATAACCTGACTGCAAAACAGCTCTGAGAATACCCGAGTTCCATGAACATAGTCGAAGAAATCATGATCGCTATTGGAGTATTAGAAATGAAAATTACCATAACTCTGTCTACCAGAAGTCCTGATTCTGGGATACTATTTTATACTAACACTCCTCATGTAATGATACAGTCTGTCTGATTATATAAGTCACGACTACCCCACATGCTGTGCTGGTTTCCCGGTGATGTATCCATAAGTTCAAGAATAGAATGCGAGGCTGAAGAACCATCCAATATAAGACTAGGTGATGCACCAGAGTCAAAGAATACCAGAACATAATGATAGCGAATCACATCTGTCTTGCTGTTACCCTACCAGTTTATTCATATCTTGAGTTGGTATAAGGATGACAGGAACTGGAAATAGAAAAGGATGGAAGAGATTCAAGAATCAAGAGAAGGACGATCAAGAGGGAATAGATAACTTTGTACTTGCAGTTGGATTGTATCACCACGACTCATGCATTCCAGTTGCAAATTTCTTTACCATTAATTTGCAGACTGGTTGTACTGAGGATGTGAGAGCCTAGGCTCTATACCACCCTGTAACGCCCCGATCCGGCGGGTACGGAGACGTTACTGTGACGTATATACGTAGGTCAGAAATACCCTCACGTATATACGCTAAGCATCAGTACAGGCAAGAATCAGAGTACGGAAGCACGTGGTGCATTATACATTCCAACATATGAGTACAATTACAAAGTTATCACCAGAGGTGACAAATATTACAAGAATATTACATCACTGATATGCGTAATTGCAGAAATACAAAGAGAGGTACAAGTATGAACAGTACAAAAAGAGGCTCAGAGTCATAACAAGAAAATTCTAGAGCCGAGCAGGGGGCCTGGAAGGATGGAGCTCTGAACGGTCTGCTGGAGATCCACGCTACCGCTGCGCCACTCTGATCAGCAACTGGGGGAACCACACGCTCCAAGCTCCAAAACCTGGACATGAGGATCCAGAGGAGTCAGAACTCCTCGGCGAGTGGTGATGCAAAAGCCAGATGGCGAGTATTGATAAGCACAAGTGTATCGATAAATCTGGATCATAAACATGAAAACCGTGTCGTAGACACAAGCATACAGGAGTAAGTAGATATACATCATATGATATCAAGCAGGGAAGACTCATAGTATGATCAGATAAGAGCAGGAGACAGGCAAGATAGAATACAAGTAGAAAGCAGGATATGAACAGGTATAGTATAATAATCATAAAATCGAAAATCCGAAGTAAAATTTGATACAAGCAAACATGGCAAGGCATACTACAGATTCAAAGCTAGCATCTTTTATTATTATTATTACTCGTCTTACCCCGATGTCTAGATATGTGAACTAGCGTCCCAGCGCACATATATCCACATCTGAGTAAAATAAGGTTGTTATTGGAAACCAACGGGGGTATCAACGAACAATGTTTACAGTGGGTCCCGTACATGCCCGAGACCACGGTCCAGGACGTTCCATCGCTGGTGTGTGGAACCGGCCGCAAGGCCTACAGGAGGGTCTTATAGAATGCCCTTATCAAGATGGTACCAAGAAGGAGGGAGCCAGCACTCCCTCGGTCGCCTGGAGGCCCACAGGTCAGACCGGAGTTTTAGTTGCACAACATACCTAGTGCCACTGTAAACACGAACATATATTGATAGCCGCAAGTTTCCCCCGACCCGATTCAAGTTGTTCCTTTTATGATTTATTATGTAGTTATCAATTTACGGGAATAGCAGGTGCAAGACATGATCAGGAGTTCAGGAGTACATGAGTACTACAGATTCAGGTCACTGTATATATATAATACAGGATAACAAGTACAAGATTCAAGTCACTGCATGTAATGCAGGATAACAAGTATAGCATTCCCGTAAATGTGATAATCACAGGTCAAGTACTAGTATTTTCAAGAGGCAAGTGATAAGTCATGTTATAGTAAGAGGCAAGTGTCAAGTAGCAAGTCAGGTGTCAGGTGATGACACATCAGTTGACAAGTGATATAGACAGGTGTCAGGTATTAGCATGTAGATGGTAGGTATCAAGCAAAAGCATGTACTTGTCAAGTGATAGAATAATAGTTGAACACAATCAAAGAAGTGTTAGTTCCAAACAGCATAAATCGTGAGTAATACAAGTCGACCAGATGAAATGGGAAAGCCAAGAGGAAAGCGAGAACACTCGCCTAAGTCTTCAGAAAACACAGTGAAATCCCTGATCTCCGGAATCCAGGAAATCAACGCGTCAATGTGTTAAAGGGAAAGTGATAGAGAGGAGAAAATTAAGAGAGAGAAAGAGAATGAGAGAGAGAGAGGAGAGAGAAAATGAGAGCTGGAGAGAGAAGTCCATGGAAAGAGAGAGTGTACAGGGAGAGAGATTGTGTATAGGGAGACGCGGGTTTGAGAGTGAGACGCGGGGTCGCAGATGCGGGGGTCGCGTTGCGTAGATGCCACAAACGCGAGGTTCGAGACCCGCGTTCAAGTCAGGACACGAAAAGAACGCGGACGCGGTCGTGGGTTCCGCGTCGCGTTAACACAAGAGGAACACAGACGTGGGTATGGGCTCCGCGTTGCGTCGATACAAGAACGCGAGGATTGCGTTAAGGAATTGCTTGGACGCGGGGATGAGTTCCGTGTCTAGCAATTAACAGAGAAAGAGAGAGCCAGGGAAGAGGGAGAGTGGGACGCAGGTTTTGGGAGAAAAAGGGGAAACGCAAGTTTTTAGTCTCCCCAAGTTTTGGGAGAAAATCAGTGAAGGAAAGAAGAAGGAGAGGAAAAGAAAGAAAAAGAAAAGAAAGAAAGAATGGAAAGAAAGAAAGAAGAAAGGAAAGAAGAGAAGGGAAGGGTGGTAGCCGGCGATGGCCGGCGGTCACCGGCGGCCGCCGGAGTTGGCCGGAGTTGGCCGGAGAAAGTGACCAAAGCTCCAAGCCCAAGCAAATTGTGGGGTGCAAGTGTAGTTCATTTGGTGAAAATGGAGTTTTGGAAACGAGGCTTCGGAGAACGAAGCTATACCTCGTTAGAAAGAGTGTTCCGAGGAGAGAAAGATGGCGTGATCCGTGGTGGCCAAGGTGGTGTAGGTAGTGGTGGAGAAGGAGGAGAAGGTGGTGGTGGAAATGGGTTACTTTGGTGGAAAGGGAGGAAGAGAAGGTGGTGGAGGTGGTGTTGTTGTGATTGTTGTTGTTGGAATGGAGGAGGAGATGGAGGAGAAGAGGTGGAGGATTGATGGTGGAAAAAGTGGAGATGGTGGGTGGAGAAATGGTCGGCCAAGGCAAGGCCCATGGCTGCCATTCGTGGCCTGTTGGCTGTTAAAGGAAGGAGGAAAGAAAAGTTAATGAAAGAGAGAGAAAGAAAGTGGGGTTTATATAAAGGAATGGAAATGAATATTATAATAATGTTGCCATTGCTTATGAAAGAAACTTTGCGTCTCTTGCCAATTAAAATTGCTGCGTCCCCAAAAGTAGAATCCGCGTCTAGGCAAAAGGGAGCCAGACGCGGAAATAAAAGCCGCGTCCAGGAGTAAAGACGCGAGATTTGCGTTTGCCAGAAAAGACAAAAAAGTATGGTGAGTTGATCTTGCAGGACAAGCATTAAATGCAGTATGGAGAGCATGCCTGTATTATATGCAGAATCTAGGTTGGGTGAAACTTGCGTCTAGCGAGGAGAGAGAAAGAGAGAAAAGTAGAATATCTGGATAAAATTCCGGTATCTGAGAAAATACCGAAAACTCTAGAAAAGTCCAAAAATTAAAGTAGCTTGAAAAGCTTCCCAAAAATTCTTAAAAATAATAAATATTATATAAAGATTTTTTTTGCAATCAGTTTTTAGAAATTCAATCCCGTTTTCAAAATAAAAATCCTGAAGTCAACCGTCAATATCGGTCTACACCGGGTTGGCCAGATTTTGATAAATTCTGAAAAATCTCAGAAAATGTCAGAAAGGAGAAAACATAATTTTAAGAAGTAATATGAAAGAAAATTTAGAAATTTGATTCCAATTGCAAACTAAAATTCCTGGAATCAACCAGCGATACTGGTCGACCCCAATCCAGTGGAATTTTGATAAATTTAGAAAATTCTCAGAAAAGTATTTAGATAGAAAATATGATTTTAAGAAGTTACAGGAAAGCCGTTTTTAGAATTTCAACTCCGTTTGTAAATTAAAAATCCGAGAATCGGTCCGCGGCACTAGCCGACACTGGTTTTGAAGAATTTCAACTTAATTCAGGAAAATTTTAGAAAATCACGAAAAATCTAGAATATTAGAAAATGATGTTTGAAATTGAAATCGGTCAAATCAGAATACCAGAAGTCCAAATCGAGTAATACTCTAGGATCAGTCCCCGGGTTCAGACTAGGGCTGACTCCGAGTTCATGAATCCAGGTCCAAGGTAAAACGAACATATAAATAACTCATAATACAAAACAAATACAGGAAGTAAATCAAAAAAATACGATCAGAAAATATGAATACGCAACTAAGTACGTATTCGGGGAGCGGGGTGTTACACTCCATCCACCTTATAAAAAATTGCGTCCTCGCAATTTCGATAAGGGGTAAAATGTGAACACAAAAGGTTAGGAATGAAGATTATTCCAATCAAGATATGAATAACTGTGAGCTATTCTCCTAATCGACTGAACGATAAACTCAGGACTGAGACATCTCTGCCCTTCTGCCGTATATAAATCCTCTGACTGTGGCACAATAATACTGATCTGATGTCTGCTTATAAAAGAACACTGCCAGAACTTCTAAAGGCTAACCCATTCTGAATAACATAAAGTGAGCTGACTTGGTGAGATAATCAATAATACTTCAATAAGACTACTAACCAAAGCTGATGAAATCCATAGAAATCCGTAGTGCTGAAATCTATAATATAATATAAAACCCTGCATGGCATGATGTTGTCCTTCTGCAGTAGAATTACTGATGTGCCACATACATATTAATTCCCCGGGAATAAACCAGAATACCCAAGATAAAGAAAACCTTGATAATGCTGAGTATAAATCAAGAAGACCAATATTAAGAATTTCTGCATACTGGGCGTTGCTAACTCTGAAAGACGTAGTCAAGAATATAGAATAACTGTGAAGAATTCTGAATACTGACTTCTGAATGATAACCCGACTGCAGATGAAACATGTAGAAGATATCTGAGTCCTGCAAGATTGGTCGAATGGATCATTGACAAGGATCATGGTGATAGCTCAGATACAGTGATGAAACTCTGTTCAGCGGATCCATGAAAGCACGCTAGGCAGAAGAAATCTGAGGAACGGGCTAGAGTGCTAAGCACTGAAGGAACTAGCCACGGACAAAGCAAAGCCTAGGTGAGGCTATCGCGTAACACAACTCAAGTGTTAAGCATTAGGGTGCAGCGAAGCTAATGCTCTGCGAGGCTCGCACTTGGCGAAGCTCACGCGGCGAAGCCAGCGCGTAACACAACGCTAAATGCTGAGCACCAGGGTGTAGCGAAGTCCACACCCGGTTAGGTTCACGGGTGACTAGAACACGACCCTCGCCAAGCGAGGCTAGCGGAGCCTATGGTCCACCAATCAATAAAGACTGTCAGGAGTTGGTGGCTCTGAGAACACGATCAAGAATTCATAATAACCGAAACGAATCCCGAATGCTGTCTTCTGAATAATAACCTGACTGCAATCAGCTCTGAGAATACCCGAGTTCCATGAACATAGTCGAAGAAATCATGATCGCTATTGGAGTATTAGAAATGAAAAATACCATAACTCTGTCTGTCAGAAGTCCTGATTCTGGGATACTGTTTTATACTGGCACTCCTCATGTAATGATACAGTCTGTCTGATTATATAAGTCACGACTACCCCACATGCTGTGCTGGTTTCCCGGTGATGTATCCATAAGTACCAGAATAGAATGCAAGGCTGAAGAACCATCCAATATAAGACCAGGTGATGCACCAGAGTCAAAGAATACCAGAACATAATGATAGCGAATCACATCTGTCTTGCTGTTACTCTACCATTTATCCATATCTTGAGTTGGTATAAGGATGATAGGAACTGGAAATAGAAAAGGATGGAAGAGATTCAAGAATCAAGAGAAGGACGATCAAGAGGGAATAGATAACTTTGTACTTGCAGTTGGATTGTATCACCACGACTCATGCATTCCAGTTGCAAATTTCTTTACCATTAATTTGCAGACTGGTTGTACTGAGGATGTGAGAGCCTAGGCTCTGATACCACCCTGTAACGCCCCGATCCGGCGGGTACGGAGACGTTACTGCGACGTATATACGCAGGTCAGAAATACCCTCATGTATATACGCTAAGCATCAGTACAGGCAAGAATCAGAGTACGGAAGCACGTGGTGCATTATACATTCCAACATATGAGTATAATTACAAAGTTATCACCTGAGGTGACAAATATTACAAGAATATTACATCACTGATATGCGCAATTGCGGAAATACAAAGAGAGGTACAAGTATGAACAGTACAAAAAGAGGCTCAGAGTCATAACAAGAAAACTCTAGAGCCGAGCAGGGGCCTGGAAGGATGGAGCTCTGAACGGTCTGCTGGAGATCCACGCTACCGCTGCACCACTCTGATCAGCAACTGGGGGAAACCACACGCTCCAAGCTCCAAAACCTGGACATGAGGATCCAGAGGAGTCAGAACTCCCCGGCGAGTGGTGATGCGAAAGCCAGATGGCGAGTATGGATAAGCACAAGTGTATCGATAAATCTGGATCATAAACATGAAAACCGTATCGTAGACACAAGCATACAGGAGCAAGTTGATATACAGCATATGAATCAAGCAGGGAAGACTCATAGTATGATCAGATAAGAGCAGGAGACAGGCGGGATAGAATACAAGTAGAAAGCAGGATATGAACAGGTATAGTATAATAATCATAAAACCGAAAATCCGAAGTAAAATTCGATACAAGCAAACATGGCAAGGCATACTCAGATTCAAAGCTAGCATCTTTTATTATTATTATTACTCGTCTTACCCCGATGTCTAGATATGTGAACTAGCGTCCCAGCGCACATATATCCACATCTGAGTAAAACAAGGTTGTTATTGGAACCAACGGGGGTATCAACGAACAATGTTTACAGTGGGTCCCGTACATGCCCGGGACCACGGTCCAGGACGTTCCATCGCTGGTGTATGGAACCGGCCGCAAGGCCTACAGGAGGGTCTTATAGAATGCCCTTATCAAGATGGTACCAAGAAGGATGGAGCCAGCACTCCCCTCGGTCGCCTGGAGGCCCACAGGTCAGACCAGAGTTTTAGTTGCACAACATACCTAGTGTCACTGTAAACACGAACATATATTGATAGCCGCAAGTTTCCCCCGACCTGATTCAAGTTGTTCCTTTTATGATTTATTATGTAGTTATCAATTTACGAGAATAGCAGGTGCAAGACATGATCAGGAGTTCAGGAGTACATGAGTACTACAGATTCAGGTCACTGTATATATATAATACAGGATAACAAGTACAAGATTCAAGTCACTGCATGTAATGCAGGATAACAAGTATAGTATTCCTGTAAATGTGATAATCACAGGTCAAGTACTAGTATTTTTCAAGAGGCAAGTGATAAGTCATGTCATAGTAAGAAGCAAGTGTCAAGTAGCAAGTCGGTGTCAGGTGATGACACATCAGTTGACAAGTGATATAGACAGGTGTCAGGTATTAGCATGTAGATGGTAGGTATCAAGCAAAAGCATGTACTTGTCAAGTGATAGAATAATAGTTGAACACAATCAAGAAAGTGTTAGTTCCAAACAGCATAAATCGTGAGTAATACAAGTCGACCAGATGAAATGGGAAAGCCAAGAGGAAAGCGAGAACACTCGCCTAAGTCTTCAGAAAACACAGTGAAATCCCTGATCTCCGGAATCCAGAAAATCAACGCGTCAATGTGTTAAAGGAAAAGTGATAGAGAGGAGAAAATCAAGAGAGAGAAAGAGAATGAGAGAGAGAGAGGAGAGAGAAAATGAGAGCTGGAGAGAGAAGTCCATGGAAAGAGAGAGTGTACAGGGAGAGAGATTGTGTATAGGGAGACACGGGTTTGAGAGTGAGACGCGGGGTCGCAGACGCGGGGTCGCGTTGCGTAGATGCCACAAACGCGAGGTTCGAGACCCGCGTTCAAGTCAGGACACGAAAAGAACGCTGACGCGGTCGTGGGTTCCGCGTCACGTTAACACAAGAGGAACACAGACGTGGGTATGGGCTCCGCGTTGCGTCGATACAAGAACGCGAGGATTGCGTTAAGGAATTGCTTGGACGCGGGGATGAGTTCCGCGTCTAGCAATTAACAAGAAAGAGAGAGACAGGGAAAGAGGGAGAGTGGACGCAGGTTTTGGGAGAAAAGGGGAAACGCAAGTTTTTGGTCTCCCCAAGTTTTGGGAGAAAATCAGTGAAGGAAAGAAGAAGGAGAGGAAAAGAAAGAAAAAGAAAAGAAAGAAAGAAGGAAAGGAAAGAAGAGAAGGGAAGGGGTGGTAGTCGGCGATGGCCGGCGGCGGCCGGAGTTGGCCGGAGTTGGCCGGAGAAAGTGACCAGAGCTCCAAGCCCAAGCAAATTGTGGGGTGCAAGTGTAGTTCATTTGGTGAAAATGGAGTTTTGAAACGAGGCTTTGGAGAACGAAGCTATACCTCGTTAGAAAGAGTGTTCCGAGGAGAGAAAGATGGCGTGATCCGTGGTGGCCAAGGTGGTGTAGGTAGTGGTGGAGAAGGAGAGAAGGTGGTGGTGGAAATGGTTACTTTGGTGGAAAGGGAGGAAGAGAAGGTGGTGGAGATGGTGTTGTTGTGATTGTTGTTGTTGGAATGGAGGAGGAGATGGAGGAGAAGAGGTGGAGGAATTGGTGGTGGAAAAAGTGGAGATGGTGGGTGGAGAATTGGCCGCCAAGGCAGGGCCCATGGCTGCCATTCGTGGCCTGTTGGCTGTTAAAGGAAGGAGGAAGAAAAGTTAATGAAAGAGAGAGAAAGAAAGTGGGGTTTATATAAAGGAATGGAAATGAATATTATAATATGTTGCCATTGCTTATGAAAGAAACTTTGCGTCTCTTGCCAATTAAAATTGTTGCGTCTCCAAAAGTAGAATCCACGTCTAGGCAAAAGGGAGCCAGACGCGGAAATAAAAGCCGCGTCCAGGAGTAAAGACGCGAGATTTGCGTTTGCCAGAAAGACAAAAAGTATGGTGAAGTTGATCTTGCAGGACAAGCATTAAATGCAGTATGGAGAGCATGCCTGTATTAAATGTGGAATCTAGGTTGGGTGAAACTCGCGTCTAGCGAGGAAAGAGAAAGAGAGAAAAGTAGAATATCTGGATAAAATTCCGGTATCTGGGAAACACCGAAAACTCCAGAAAAGTCCAAAAATTAAAGTAGCTTGAAAAGCTTCCAAAAAAATTTCAAAAATAATAATATTATATAAAGATTTTTGGTGAAATCGGTTTTTCAAAAATTCAATACCATTCTCAAAATAAAAATCCTGAAGTCACCGTCAATATTGTCTACACCGGGTTTTCCGGATTTTGATAAATTCTGAAAATCTCAGAAAATGCCAGAAAGGAAAAAAATAATTCTAAGAAGTAATATGAAGCAGAATCTAGAAATTTGATTCCAATTGCAAACTAAAATTCCTGAAATCAACCAGCGATACTGGCCGACAACAAATCCAGTGGAATTTTGATAAATTTAGAAAATTCTCAGAAAAAGTATTTAGATAGGAAATGTGATTTTAAGAAGTTACAGGAAAGACGTTTTTAGAATTTCACTCCGTTTGTAAATTAAAAATTTGAGAATCGGTCCGCGGCACTAGCCGACACCGGTTTTGAAGAATTTCAACTTAATTCAGGAAATTCCAGAAAATCACGAAAAATCTAGAATATTAGAAAATGATGTTTGAAACTGAAATCGGTTAAATCAGAATACCAGAAAGTCCAAATCGAGTAATACTCTAGGATCGGTCCCCGGGTTCAGACTAGGGCTGACTCCGAGTTCACGAATCCAGGTCCCAGGTAAAACGATCATATAAATAACTCATAATACAAAACAAATACAGGAAGTAAATCAAAAAAATACGATCAGAAAATATGAATACGCAACTAAGTACGTATTCGGGGAGCGGGGTGTTACATTGACAGTATTCGAGACTTTAGAGGGGACGACAAGGCTGCGACATGGAGTTTCTGGTGGAGAGGCTTGAGAGGGATGTGGACGAATAGCGCCGTCTTAGCCATTCAGATCTGAAGTCTTCAGTTAATGAACAGCTTGCGCACCTTGCTGCTCAAATGCATGAAGCCCATCTCGCCGCTCAAGAAGCAGCCAAGGCAATTTTCTCTGACTTGAAATCCTTAGAGATGAGGAGAGTAGAACTTGGGACGCCATAGATGCTTCTAATAGCGCTTTTTCTTGACGCCGAGGATAAGATTGAAAAGGCCAAGAAAATGATCAGGAAGGCTAATCTTCTTTTGTCCAATGCTGAACCTGTGCGTCTTGAAGAGATTGCTCGGCTAGAGCAGCTTAAGGCTCAAATGATGAAGTCCTGTAGCAGGAGCTAGCGCAGAGGCAGCTTTGGCTGAAATTGAGGCTCGCTTATCCCAAACGGCGAGCTTTAATGAGGTTTGAGTTGAGGTCGCAGGCACTCATCAGGGCTGCTGAGGAGAGGAAGAATAGGCTGGCCATTCTTGAAGAACGGATCAAATCCTACGAAGCACCCTCGTAGCTTGTAATCCGAGCATCCTTGTATCCCTCTTTTGAAATCAATAAAAGTGATTTTATCTGACTCCCCTGTTGCATTTCCAACTTGTTTCATCTTCTGAATTTTCAATTCTTGCTTTCAAGTTGTATTGCAATCCTCCAAAGGAAGCGAAATAATGATATAACTAATCCAATCAGTGGTGATAAGCTGATAGAGTTAGTCACACATTTGAGAAAATAGTCCTTACTGGACTGGAAGATGAGACTTGTTTATCTGTCAGTTCAGAGGTCGCAATGACGTAACCGATTGAGAAGCCACCAAGCTCAAAATTTGTCATTAAGAGGTGACGAACTAGACATGATGACAAAGAAATAGTCCTATGCTGGACTGAAAGATGAGACTTGGCTATCTGTCGTTCAGAGGTCGCAATGACGTAACCGATTGAGAAGCCACCAAGCTCAAAATTTGTCATTCAGAGGTGACGAACTGGACATGATACAAAGAAATAGTTCTATGCTAGACTGAAAGATGAGATTTGGCTATCTGTCAGTTCAGAGGTCGCAATGACGTAACCTATTGAGAAGCCACCAAGCTCAAAATTTGTCATTCAGAGGTGACGAACTGGACATGATGACAAAGAAATAGTCCTATGCTGGACTGAAAGATGAGACTTGCTATCTATCGGTTCAGAGGCCGCAATGACATAACCGATTGAGAAGCCACCAAGCTCAAAATTTGTCATTCAGAGGTGACGAACTGGACATGGTGACAAAGAATAGTCCTATGCTGGACTGAAAAATGAGACTTGGCTATCTGTCAGTTCAGAGGTCGCAATGACGTAACTGATTGAGAAGCCACCAAGCTTAAAATTTTATCATTCAGAGGTGACAAACTGAACATGATGACAAAGAAATAGTCCCTACTGGACTAAAAGATGAGACTTGGCTATCTGTCGGTTCAGAGGTCGCGATGACGTAACCGATTGAGAAGCCACCAAGCTCAAAATTTGTCATTCAGAGGTGATGAACTAGACATGATGACAAGAAATAATTCCATTGGGGGAAATCAAACTTGATTATTAACTCCATGGGGATTTTGATATCTCCTTCGGATGTTATTTTGAAGAAATTGTCAGAGGTATATTGTTAACGTGACAACTAGAAAAGTCTACTGAGGACTGATTATTAGAAACCCGCTGGGAGTTAGGAAATGAATCCCATGTCAGAGGTGATCGTTAACGTGACAAAAAGAACTCCGTGGGAATTTGTAAAGCAACTTGCCAGAGGTGTGATGTTAACTTAACAAGGATTCATTTGCTGTTAGAGGTGCTTGAACATAACAGTAATTTGAGTGGACCAGACGTTCTGTTGAAGAGAATGACAAGCGGAGTTTATTCACTGGGGATATTAGCTTTATCTGTTGGGGAGTAGATTATAGTCTTGATATCAAAGGTTTAGTGTTAACATGATAGGTTAGACTCGTCATTTTGCTAGGGAGATGAATACCTTTATATGTGGTCTTACCATTCCATGGATGGGAATTGGTAAGTGATTTTGGAGAGGGAATCAAATGGGAACAGGTCCCTTAGGATTTTTTAGCAAATCCTCAGCCGTCAACGGGTTTGATATGCCTTTACCAACTACCGTTTGAGTCGGGCTAGCCATGCTATTCCCCTCAACATGATGAGTTGTCGAGGACTTATGTTGGGCTTAAAGGCCAACATTTTCCTCTATCCTTAACTGCGGATCAAATGGGAACAGGTCCCTTAGGATTTTTAGCAAATCCTCAGCTGTCAACGGATTTGGTATGCCTTTACCAACTACCGTTTGAGTCGGGCTAGCCATGCTATTCCCCTCAGCATGATGAGTTGTCGAAGACTTATGTTAGGCTTAAAGGCCAACATTTTCCTCTATCCTTAACTGTTAGAGGTGTTGGATTATTTGTTTACTGTATTCGTAACCTTGATTCTTCTTTGAAATGACCAGTGTACGATCAGCTCGATACTGGTTTATGGTTGTATGATTTTGTTTAGAGAAAGAGATGAGCGCTCCTTCTGCATAACTTTGGACTAGAAGGTCTTGATCAGAGGTGTAATGTTAACTTGATGATGAGAAGGATCCTGTCAAGGATATACTTCTTTAAGAACTTGCCGTTGATCGGTATCATGAGTAATCACCATCTAAAGTCATAAGGCGATATGCCCCGTTTGAATAGACTGTTTCTATTACAAACGGTCCTTCCCATTTGGCTGAAATTCGCCTTTAGTTTTGTGCGTCATGATCATCGATCGTCTGACGGCTAAACCAAATCTCCTTTCTGGAAGACTCTTTGGTTGACCTTCTTATTGAAGGCTCTTGAGATCCGGGCTTGATACAACTCAATGTGTTGCTGAGCTTGTAACCGCTTGTAACTCTCGGTTCCCGATATACGTATGTCAATACTAATATCTGGTGATGATTTAATCATCCTGATAGTCAGATTGAGGTCATTTCACTCAAAATATCATTTTCCATTATTTTGAATTTTTTGAGATTTTTTGGAATTTTTTTGGGAATTATTAGAGAAGAATCTCATTCGGGGTCGATCGATGTCACAGACTGACTCCGAGATTTTTAATTAACAATCGGGAATGAATTTTTGGAAATCTGACTTCACAATATTTAGGCTGCGATTTTACCCAGAACCGATTGCAGTTACGGGAATTCAGACTCCAACGACATCAGACAATTGTACACGATTCTCTTCTCGTGACTTTCGTCTTGATCTTAATTTTGCCTCTTAATTATAAATCATGGTTATCATATTGCATGATCGTTAACACTATCCTGTGATCATATTTTCTCTTTCGATTATTGTTGGCCCGAAGGCCCATCACTCTAGTTTTGATGATGATCAACTCATGTAGTTATGTTTACTAATGATCTTGTGTTTAATTGTGACAGATTTATGATCAAGATCTTAGTAGGTGCATAGCTTCAACAAAGATTTAAAGTCAAGTTTTGGAGCTAGCACGGTGTTTGGACCAAGTCAAGAAGGCTTCAAGTGAAGACTTCAAGAAGATAAGACTTGAGTCTAGGTTTGTTTTGTAAATTTTATTTTTAGATAAATGTAAAGGATAGAGTAGTTAGTGGATTGCTCAAGTACATATACACACACACTCTTGATAGTTTTGTTTTTTACAAAAGATAAAATACATGTTTGGATTTTGGTTTTCCAGTTTACATATCTTTTATCCAAAATCATGTTTAGAGCTTAAGTCAAAAACATAGATATTTCACCATGTTTGTGTAGTGGATCATATCCATACACACTATGCTTTAATAGAGTTTAAATATCTTTTTTTGTATTTGGTGAAGTTTTGGAAAACAAGTTTTTGGAAAAACAAGTTTTGGAAAATACTGTTTTCATTTGAGCCAATATTTCCAACTTACAAAAATAGTCCAAATTATTTATAACATGCCTTGATTTTGTGCAAGCATGTTTGTTTATCAAAGTATATTGGTAAAACTATTTTTGTAGATTTTTCAGTATTTTATGGGATTTTATTTCATTCAAAAGACCTAGTTTTAAATCCCTAAGTTTTCTGATCTGGCTTCAGCCGGTCGACCGACGGTCGACCGACGTGCACAGACGTGCATGCCAGTTCTGCAGGAGGGCCGGCCGACCGACCCGTCGACCGCCAGAGAGCTCTGCTCTCTGGAAAGGCCCCGGTCGACCGAGCGGTCGACCGTACAAAGAGACTTGCTCTCTGTATCCTGGCTCGGTCAACCGACCGTCGACCGATGGCACAACGATCTGTAATTTGACCATTGGCCGGTCGACCGGGCGGTCGACCGACAGGCCTGACAGACCCCAACGGCTAGTTTTTCTAGCCCTATAAATTTGGGGGTTTGGGCATTGTTTTTCACCAAGATTTTTGGAGACTTTTAGAGCCAGTTTTTCCTACTCTTTCAAGAGGTTTTTCTCCACAAAATTGAGTGCAAATATTTTTCAATCAAAAGGAGAGTTTATCAAGAGTGTTAAAAGAGATTTCCTTGAGTTTTCCTCCACCATCTCTTTCCTAGTTTTTCTCACACAAACTTGAGCTATCCATTGATTATTCATTCTATAGAGTGTTGTAGTGAGAGTGTTTATTGGTGATCAAAGTGTTTAGATCACCAAGAGTTCCTTTCTTGTACTTTGAGGAGGCGGACATGTGTGTCCGCGTGTTTTCGAGTTCGGTGCGAACTTGGTGTTTGAGGTGCGGCCTCGGCGAGCTTGTGGGCTTGCGGTGTGTACGGACTAGGGAGTCCGAGAATTGTAGGTGTTGCGGCACCGAGTGATCCGGTGATCGATTATAGTGGAAATCCTTCGTGTGTCGAAGGCGGGATGTAGAGCAAGGGTGCTCGAACCTCGAAATAAATCCCTTGTGTTTGTGATTGCTTACTCTCTCTCTTTATCTCTTGTTTATATCTTGCATGCTATTATTGTCATTACATTTATATGCTTGATATATTGTGTGCTCATATTGTATATGCTTTGGGATTGTTTGCTAACCTTGTATTTAACCAAGAGAGCC
>JAVJIF010017210.1:0-135732 GCA_038442645.1 Agave tequilana | reverse complement strand
CCCTGGTGCCTATAAATACACCCCAGGGTTCTTCATTTAAAGGAGATCCAGAGTTAGAGTAAGTTGTGTAGTCTTATTTTTAGTTTGTAGTTTTGTTGTTGTTCTTCTTCTAGTTTTAGTTTTAGCCATTAGATTGAAAGAGAGAGAGTATGTATAAGTGTTGTATTTGAAGGGTGACAAGCTAATACAAGTACTACTTCTCTTCCTTCTTTCAATTTACTTGTGCTTTCATTTGCTTTTACTTCCTTGTTATAGTGTAAACTCATTTCTCTTCACTTCTTTCTTTTGTTGTTTCTTGTTGTAGTGTAACTCCCTTCCTCTCAACTTCTTTTCCTTTGTTGTTTCTTTACTTTTATGGCTAACTAACTTTTCCTTAGCATGGCTAACTAACTACTAACCCACTAATTTCTAACACTTGATTGATAACCTAAATGAGTCAATAGTGTCAAACAAGCCTTGTGCAAACAAGAGCTATGGCATCTTAAGACGAGGGTTCTAACTCTAATTTACCTACAAGTATTTACTTTCTTATACTTCATACTTAATGAGTTTTTAATGATTATGGGTTGTGTACTTTACTTGTTATTGTAAGTTAGAGACTTTTCCTTTTAACTTTACCGATACCGTTAGTGCACTCGTGTCTTCCCTTATTCTGGCCTTCTATTGGATCTTGACAAGGGAATGTCCGAGTTTTTATCATGTAAAGCTAAGTTTTAGGATGAACTTTCACTCGATTTCTACGTGAATAGTTCCAATGCACAAGGGTTATGTTCGCCTATGATCCATCGTGAGGCTATCTTCTAAAAGTTAGAAATTAGTGGGAGCACTTAGTAGAAAGTTAGCCATGCGTTTTTACAACTAAGAAAAAAATTCACTTTTACAAACCACCAAAACATTTTCCAACAATTCTTAAAACATCTTGTTTTCACTTTTCAATTCTTTATTTGGAAACAAAGAACTTTCTTTCTTCTTGAACTTTGAAGCTGCATCAAGCTTCCACCGCTCTCCCTCCTTGTGGATACGACCCGTATAGCTACTTCGCTACTACGGAAGAATCGCAAAAGCAGTAACATTAACCCATACTCTTTTTACTTATTCTTGTGCTTGCTTTTTGTCGATCACACGTAGAGGTGTAGAGTTGGACTTCAGATAGAGGTGAAGCATTATGATCTCAATGAACAGTTGATTTTCTGGTGAGAAGATGGTTAAGCTTGCATAAGGGGTGTGTGCATCCAGTTTGTTAAAGCCGATGATGGTATTTGGTGTGCTCTACTCAGATTTGGTTGGACCGTCTCAAAGATATGTGGACTGGAGAGAGCCAGTGAGTTGAAGAGTCAGTGTTGGCTCATGATGGGATCTTCTTGAGGTCATTTGGAATAAAGTTTCATGAAGTTGCTGAATGGGAGACACGTTCGTTTGTCGGCTCGTATGGTATTTCATTTCAGGTGAAGTGATGGGAACGCATGTATGATGCATTCCGGTTGGATAGTTGAGCTGAAGTTGGAAGCTTAAAATTGATATTGGAGTTGGTGAGAGTTGCAGGTGGCGACGACAAACTCAATTTGGATCTGGTGAGATCAGTGTAAATCAATTGTACGTGTACTGGCGATTCGTTTGAAGGAACAGGCTTCGTCTATTGGCCAAGTCGAGATCGTGTGTTACTTTTGCCGAGATCGTGTGTCGGTTTCGTTCGGAGCGATCAAGTTGAGATCGTGTGTCGATTTCGCCGTCGTTCGGAGCGCTCAAACCGATGATGGTATTTGGTGTGCTCTACTCAGATTTTTGTGGTTGGACCGTCTCAAAGATATGTGAACTGGAGAGAGCCAGTGAGTTGAAGAGTCAGTGTTGGCTCATGATGGGTTCTTCTTGAGGTCATTTGGAATAAAGTTCCATGAAGTTGCTGAATGGAAGACACGTTCGTTTGTCGGCTCGTATGGTATTTCATTTCAGGTGAAGTGATGGAAACGCATATATGATACATTCCGGTTGGATAGTTAAGCTGAAGTTGGAAGCTTAAAATTGATATTGGAGTTTGGTGAGAGTTGCAGGTGGCGACGACAAACTCAATTTGGATTTGTGAGATCAGTGTAAATCAATTGTACGTGTACTGGCGATTCGTTTGAAGGAACAGGCTTCGTCTATTGGCCAAGTCGAGATCGCTTGTTACTTTTGCCGAGATCGTGTGTCGATTTCGCTGAGAGCGTGTGTTGATTTCGCTAGGTGATATATTGGAGTTTGGCTCAGATTTGAAAAATCTTCACCGAGGTGGAGAATTGTAGGAAGAGAGGAGATAGAGAAAGATAGCACAGAGATCGGAAGACAAAGGCAGAAAAACAGCTTTGAAGCAGGCTTGGATGAATCCCGGTCGACCGGTGGACAGAGCTCGGTCAACTAGGCAGTCGACTGATGTGCACGACATGCACAAGTATAGCCCGGTCGTCCGCCCGATTGACTGTGGCATAGGAGCGGTCGACCGACTGACATGAGCCATGTCTCGGTTGAGTCTGGTCGACCGGGCTGGTCGACCGAGGACAGGGGCCGGTCGACTGGCCGATCGACCAGCAAACGCGTTTCTGCTGACCTTTCTGGATTCGGACTCCTTTCCTGTTGGGGTCGAATTAATTCAGGATTTTCTAAAACGCTGCGACTCTGTGGCAAAAAATAAGGGCTAGAGCCCTCATATATTGTATCCAAGGAAGATCCCTCAAGTATCCCTCTGTATTTGCTTTTATTGATTGTTGAATCAATAAAATCCCTCTCTCCCTTGCCCCGAGGATGTAGGCAAATTGTCAAATCTCGTTAAATACTGTATTGATTTGCTTTCTCTATTGTTTCTCTGTTCTTGTCGTGATTGGGTACATCTCCGGCTGCATCTGTCTCTCTCCAGTTGGTGAATTCCTCATTGGTTGTTGCACGGCGCGCAACACCAAGAACCTAATCTATCGATAGCCATTCACAAATGATACGACTGGCTAGGTTAATTTGTTAATAATTCAGTATGGATCAAGAAACTCACAACTCATATCACCAAGTGTTTTAATTGAGATTAATGGTTGATAAATGATCCAACAAGGTTTATTAGTAATTCAATCTTGATCAGACAATCTTCGTTTCGTGTCACACTGAATTTTAAAATAGACATGTAAAGTGGCCCCTTTTCACCTTCTTTTAGTATAATGGTAAGAAAAAAAATTCAAGTTCTATCCACAAGTTAAATATACCTTTATTTAAACTTGTGATCATTTTACCACAAAATACACAAATTTCTCTCTGTCTCATATAATAAAAGCAAATGAAACAATATTAATTAAATAGACTTATAAGTTTTAATTTTAAATTTTAAGGCAAACAAGTACACAATCACTATTTAAGACTCATGATGCTCTCACAAAATATCACGAACCTAAGAGAATTGTGACATTGATATAAAACTGAGGAAAGATATGGCAATTTATAAGTGGCCATGGGCACCCAATGACCCTCCAAATTGCTTTCTCCTGCGTAGTAATTTTTTAAGATATTGTAATTTTTACAGTGTTAGAGTGGTAAATAGTTGATTGTAAATTTGCATAATTGTGATTAGTTTTAATGCTTATCAATATTTATGTACGTGGCGCGCGGGGACTGAATTAGTCCAATGCTTTCCTTTCAAACAATAGCTGACAGTACATCATCGATGATCTTGTGAGATCTGGTGAACAAGCAAGGTTGGTATGTTTTTAATAGTCATCGTTCGCTAAATAATTTGTGCGCCTTTTTACTATAGATAATTTCACGCTGCAATTAGGCACATAGGTACCGCATTTATCCCACAGCAATAATGCAAAGTGGGACCACATGAGAATTTAAATGATTTCACATGCTTGGGGTCCCTCATATTCGTGAAAAACATGCATTGCGTGGAGACAAAATACAAACTGTGGAGCCAATTTTAGCATTTTAGGTTGTTGGGCTATTTAAAATGTTCAATCTCAGTTGGTAAGTTGGCTCACCTGTCGACAATGTTGTCATCTCAAGCTCAGTAGTATTAACAAATTGAATGTGGGGGCAGAAACCATGAGTAGATGTTTTTGGATTGCATCTCTCATGAACAAATAGTGTTTCATCTTTAATCCAAGTGAAAACAAAAGGTTTTCTGTTCTTATCGTTTCGTACAGGTCGTAGCTATGGTGGGTCGATCGATGATCAATATTGATGTTCTCTTCTTATTTTAAACAGAAATTGTAGCTTTCTCCTTTAAAAAGAGGTTTTCTTGCAAATATTCCATTGTTATGTTCTTATCGGATATCACTGCAATAATGCGAAGCAATCTTACAAGTATCACCCAACTACAGGACTTCTATAAAAGCGAGTGAGAGCAAAGATCTGAGAGCACAAATCAAAGTGTGGTCTTGAGAAGAGAGAGAAAAATGAAGAACGCAGTGATTCTTGTGATAGCAGTTGCAGTGGTCGGGCTCTTTGCTGCTCGCCATGGCTCGTTCAGACCTCGATGATCTTCGTGTCGCAGCCGAAATCATTGGTATTTAATAATTGTACCTAGGTCATCTTAGTTAGTTACTACTTCACAGTGTATACACATACACATATTTAATTGATTAATTATACATAATTGTGCACCTTTGTATATATGCAGAAGAGCAAGTGGTTGATATGCTCGTCCACTCCAAGGGAGAGTCCAACGGCCCCAGCCCACCTGAGTGCTGCAACAAGTGTGGCGTTTGCGACCGAAGAGCTCCAGAATTTGCAAGATGCGAGTGTCGAGATCTCGTTCCAAATGTCCCCCAAGCTGCCACGACTGCGTGCAAGCCCCGCTAAAGATCTATCCTCCCCTATACCGCTGCCTGGACGTGAACTTTGTAAGCTTTCTTACGTGCGGAAAGCAGTGCGCGGACACTGCTTCCAAATCAATCATCAACTAAGAGATCGATCCACAATTTCCTCTCATGTCCTACATATATACATCTATATATGTCCACAGTGTAAAATAAGAGAGGAATGTATGTCCCTTCTGCTGCTTTTAAGTAGGAGTTTTAAATAAAATGGATCTCTATTCCTAATTATTGTTCTTGTTGTTTGAGTGTACAGAGAATGGTCTTGTGTTCCAACCACTCGACTCACCTGGAATTTTCCGATTCTTGCAGATTGACAACTAAGATGAGTTTTACTTTAAGAAAATTTAAAATTAAAAAATAATAAAATAAATAAGAATCTAAAAGGCACTAAAAGAAAATATGTCAGAAATAAAATCATTATTATAATAAAGTTTTCTCATCAAGTACATAAACTGTGATGTGTTGACAGGAAAAAGAATATTATAAGAAAAATAAATACAACTAATTTACATCTCATGAAATGAGTTAGACAGGAAATTTACACCTACTTTTTCCCCCCATGTTTTACAAACTGGATAGACATTATATAGGTTCTTGAGTTCTTGGGTGTAACTACCAACTTTTTAATTGATCATCCAATGACCCTGCCTACCTTGAGCCTAATTAGTTGATAGCCATTCAGATTGATATGAGACTGGCAAGGTTGATTTCTTAATAATCCAGTATGGATCAGGAAACTCTATACTCATATCACTAATTGTGTTTTAATTGAGAATAATACTATGAGACTGACTAGTTTTCTCAGTAATTCAATCTGGATCAGACATTCTTCATCTCGTCACTGATTTTAAAATAGACAGGTAAGATGGCTCTTTCCACCTTCTTTTAGTTTAATGGGGGAAAAAACATGTTCTATCCACACGTGAAATAAACCTTTATTTGAACTTGTGATTATTTTTATCACAAAATACATAAAATTCTCTTTTAGTCTCATATAAAGAGTGAATAAAAAATTATTAATAAAATAGACTTACAAATTCTAATTTTAAATTTTAAAATAAACAAGTTCTCAATCACTATTTAAGAGTCAAGATGCTCTCATATAAAGGTCATGAGCCAAAGAGAACAGTGACACTGACATAAAACTGAGAAAAGATAAAAATATATAAATTGCATGGATATAAGAGAACTGTGACATTAATATAAAACCGAGAAAAGATGCGGCAATTTATAAGTGGCCATGAGCACCCAATGAACCTCTAAATTGCTTTCTTCTTCGCAGTAATTTTTTAAGATTTCTAATTTGTACAGTGTTAGAGTGGTAGAGTTGACTGTAAGTCTGTAAATTTGCATAATTGTGATTTTATTTTAATGCTTATCACTATTTATGTACGTCGCGGGAGACTGAATCGATCCAATGCTTTCCTTTCAAACAAAAGCTAACAGTAGATGATCATCTTGTGAAATCTCATGAACAAGAAAGATACGCTTGTGGTCTCTGTAGTCGTCCGTAAGCTAAATAATTTGTGCAGTTATTTAAAGATAATTTCACGTTACAATTAGGCACGTGCCGTATTGCCTGTATGCCACGGCAATAATTTGTGCACTTATTTACAGATAATTTCACATTGAAATTAGGCACGTGAGGTATTTGCATGTATGCCAGTGCAATAATGCAAAGTGGGACCACATGAGGTTTTGCATATCCTGATCCATATGTGCGTCAACATAAATGATTTGACATGCTTTGGTCCCTCATGGCTGTGAAAAACTTGTATTGCGTGCATGCAAAATTCAAACTCAAGGTGGAGCCACTCTTTAATAGTTCCCCCTGTACAAACAATGAATTGAGCCTCAACGATGACAACGAACACCTTCAAATTTTTTATGATATGCAGAAGGAAAAACGCAGAGAAAAAAATCATTAAAATTTATTAAAACTACTATAAACTTACTACGTTTTTCAAGTGTACTACAATTGAATTTTAAATTTCAAATAAGCCCCTTAACAATTTATTCCAAACAAACTCCGTTTCATTAGCTGGTTGTTTGGGAGTTAGCATATGGTATAATCACATATATGATCAAATATGACAAAGTAACTTACGCTTTTGCTCTTGTAAAAACTCGTCTTTCCTTATTATAATTCTTTACCTTGTAAATCACGTAATTAGCAAGTGATTAATTATTTTTAATACATTTCCTTATTATAATACTTTTCCGTATTATAAATCTTTATAAAATTTTAAAGATTCAAAATATTAATTTTAGATGAGAACGAGCTATATTAGGTAAAAACTTTTGGATGTGGTAATAAGTGAATTGTAAATTTGCATTTGTCATTGGAACCAATGCTTATCAATATTGACGTGGCGCTTGCAGACGCTTGATAACGAAGGGTCAGTTTGGACACCTTGGAACAAAGAATTCCATTCCAAAGTGATTTCAAAAGGAAAGATGATTTGACATTTATTTCTGTGAACACAAAAAGTCTCTCTAAGTACCTATGGTGGGCCATCAATTATTAATATTTATGTGACACGTGAATTAATTTCTCACCGACAGGTGGCTGGGAGCCATTGGTAAGCAATCTCGCTACTCTATCCAATTAATGCGGCTCTCTTGTATAAATAACGAGGGAGGGCAAACGTCTCAGAGCACAAAACAAAGCCCTAATAGTGAAATAAGAGAGAGAGGAAGAAGCAGATCAACAAGGCAAAAAAAAATGAAGAACGCAGCAATTCTTGTGTTGATTGTTGCAGTGGTCGGGCTCTTCGCTGCTCACTCCATGGCTCGTTCAGATCTCAGTGATCTTGTCGCCGCCGCCGAAGTCATTGGTATGTAACAGTCCTCTTAATTAGTTACTATCTCAGTGCTGGTGCAAACACACACACAAATATATTTGTGTAGTTTCGGAAGGATTCGAGTCCGAATTCTCCCCACTCAAATACAGATATACATCTAAATATAAGATTAATTCCGTTGAAGTTAATTTATATTATTACGAGTATCTATAAATCAAAAATCAAATATTTTAAATACTTTTTGCCTATTTAAAATCTAGAAAAAATGGGTGGTAGGGTTTTTTGAATGTTTAGATCATGATTAAATGGACGGATCGAGAATTTGTATGTCTAAAAATATAGATCTAACCAACTCACTACTTTTGCCGTCTATTTTGCGCAGCTTGATGGATGAGTAAAAAGTATTTAAAACACTTAATTTTTGATTTATAAATGCTTGAAATAAATAAATCAACTTCAATGAAATGAATTTTTTATTCAAATAATGTATGATTATATTTAGGTGGAAAAGATTCAGACTCGAATCCTTTCGGAACTACACAAGTCTATCTCATGTATTCGGAACTACACAAGTCTATCTCATGTAGGCTTTGTCTCTCTCAACACACACAATTATTTGCAGGCATATAATTACACATAATATAATGTACATATGCAGAAGAACAAGTGGTTGATGAGCTCATCCACACCAAGGGAGAGCCCAACGGCCTCTACCCACCTTTCTGCTGCAACCAGTGTGGTGCCTGCGATAAAAGGCCTCCACTACAGGCGAGATGCCAGTGCCTAGATCTCCTTCTCAAGTGCCCTCAAGATGCCGGAACTGCGTGCGAGCCCCACAACTGATCTATCCTCCACGCTACCGCTGCCTGGACGTGAACTTTGTAAGCTATCTTGCGTGCGGAAAGAAGTGCGGAGGCACTGCTTCCAAATCAATCATCAACTAAGAGATCGATCTACAATTTCCTCTCATGTCCTACATATATGGATCTATATATGTCCACAGTGTTAAATAAGAGAGGAATTAATGCATGTTTGAATGATGTTACTTGTGCTAGCATGTAACTTCTACTGCTTATAAGTTGGAGATTTTAAATATGATGGATCACTATTCTCATCTATTGTTTGTTGTTTGAGTACAAAGATTGATGTTCTGCTCAGAAACTGGATTAATTTCACGAATTTTTTCGATTCCAGTGGATTGACAATTTTGATGAGTTTAATCTTAAATCAATATAAAATAAGTAAAAATTTAGCAGTTATAAACTTCATATGAACGTCAAAAAACATACTAAAAATAAAATATATTAAATTAGATTACTAAAAGTAAAGTGATATTTTGAAAGTTTTCTCAAGCATATACACGTGATGATCTTTTGGGAAAAAAAAGAAGAAGAAGAAATGAGTGAGATAGGCAAACCACGCCTATTTTTGTTCATTTTTTTTTACAAGTTCTATCAAGTGAAATTTCAAATCTCTTCTCAGTAATGTGTTGTTTCTAATAATTATAAAAAGATCCTTATTTAGATATTATTTTCTATGTAGGTCGAGCTCATGCATATTTCATCACTATACATATGATTTACCAATTCTTCTTAATTTTTGTCTTTAGTCACATAACAAATAGAAAAATAAATAATTAAATTTACTTATCAATTTAAATTTTTAGACTAAATCAGTTTTCATTCTCTAGTTGGGACTCACGTTGCTCTCATAAAAACACCAGGTAGGGAAGAGAACAGTGTTCACTGGTAGAAACTGAGGAAGAACCAAACAATTTTTAAGCCAAGTAATTTTCAACCAGTCATGGATACTTTTCAGCTTATATGTATTATGATTGTTAATAGTGGAGACTATGATTTCGTAGATGTGATAAGTAAGTCAGTTGTAGTCGAAATTATATAATTGTAATATATTAAACTGTAATAATTACAGAGAATATGTTTTCAAAATTTAAAAAAAATCGAATATTATTATGTGACTCGAGAATATTAGTAAATGAGACTCGTTACAATTTTCAACCCGCCATGGACACCAATGATTATCTGAATTACGTTGTTTCTCATAATATTTTTTTTTATAATGGTAATAAGTGTAAATTTGCATTAGTCGCTGGTACCAATGCTTATCAACATTGATGTGGCGCAAAGACTTGGTGCGATTCTTTCCTTGCAAACATGGTACATGATACTTTGAGGTCTCAGTAAGAAAAAAATAAAATATGCAGTCTCGTTTTCATGGTACGCTAAATAATTTATCTGTATATTTAATTATTGCATAGAAATACATTGTCCTCTACATTTAGACACGTGATATAAATTTAATGCATGCAGGAGTCTGCAATAGTTCAAAGTGGGACCGCAGGTGATTTTGTCAATATGTGTGTGCATACAATTTCTACATGATACTTTATCCGGTGGCGAACTCTGTACTTCAAAAATGGGGGTATAAAATAACGGGTTAGATTCACAGTACACGATACCGATCGCGTGCGAAACCGTCAATGTTATCATCGCGATAGAACCTTAACTAGCACGTGCGTCTTAACCTCATTTTTCTTATTGACTCCCGCCTTTACACTTTGACCGTACTATCCACGGACACGATGAAAACAAACCCATCGAATCTGACGACCACTGAATTACCTGCGTCGTCGTGGGTACTCATCGATTCGAGCTAATTGGAGTCTGAGTTTCTCCACGCTTTCATAGTCTTGTCCAACGAGCCCGAGTAGAGGAGACCCTCTTTCTCGTCAAGGCTGAGGCAGGACACGACGTCGAAATGCTGCAGCAAGATGGTGTTGCGTGCCTGCGCACTTTGACATAGTTCGAGGGTTTGATAGAACTCTTAAGAAAGTCTTTTAGCCTCGAGAGAACCTTGTACATTGTTAGGTCCTTGGACAAGAACTTCCATATGTGAATCTTACCATCTAGGTGGCGAGTGAAGATTCTCTCACCGGAAATAACAATTACTTTCATTAGACCTCTACGGGGTTGAACCCGGAGAACTCCATGCGGTTCTTCCACACACGAATGTTTGCTATCGGATTCGGTGTATAAAAGATCACTAGAGATAGTGGCATAATAGAGACGACCCTCCTCGCGAATCAAGGATACAATGAGCCCTGTTGAGGGCTGATCAAAGAGAGGCGACGGTGGTGGTGTTGTGGATGTACGGGGACTTGACGAAAGAGGAGGCCACAATGTTCCAAGGGGACATGTTATAAGAGAGAGGCTATCTCCACCGGATCGTGCCCAGCTGGATCCGACCCCGACGGCGGGCCTGCAGGGCACAAATGAAAGTCTTAAAGATTTTTCCGGCGAAAGCGGGGAGGCACAAATGAAAGTCCTAAAGATTTTGCTGCCTCTGGCTCCGCCACTTATGAATATTGATGTCGCGCAAAAACTTTGTCACTCATTTTGTTTTGGAGCTTTTCTTATTTTTTAAAGAAATTTGGGAAAATTGCTTTTAGGTCCCTAGAGAGTTTGACTTGTATCAAAAACTCTCGGAGAAAAAACTTTGTCAAAGAGCCCTTTGAAATGTTTTCTTTATTTGCAGGTCCGTGTCTCAATACATGGCTTGGTGTGTATTTATATTGCTCATATTTCTCTTACTTTAATTGACCATGTACTATCATTTGTCCTTTAATTAGCCCTCATGATGTACTATGGAATCTTTGATGGCCCACCACGCTTCCGCTGCGCACTCTGATCTCTGTTATCGGCTTCAGCATGGAGCGACCAGTTCTAAGAGACAGAATCAGGGGAAATAGAATCGATAAAAGAGTCAGGAATCAAGATGAAAACCCAGATCTATCTAGAAGAAGAAATGAAATCAGAGATATCAAAAGATCAAATAGATGAATTTTCAAAGAGAGGACGGTCAATTTCAAATGGAGTCGATATCATTGTATGGATAGTATATGTATATACGCGAGGAAAATACCCCACGTATACACGCTAAGCCCTAAAATAAAATGAACAAGCTAAATCTAAACAATAAATCAACAATCACTGCAATATCACATATAAGCATCCATGCATGATATTATATAAAAAGAACTGGAATAAAGACTGAATCTGATATACATGAATCAAGAAATGTATTGAGACATGAATAAAAAGAGGCAAGAATATCAGACTAGTGATATATATTAGGCTACACATTTTGACATTAGTTGTTTCCCTTTTTATCATGATATCAGTTATATATCGTTCATAACTTTGTTCTTGATATTGATGATCTGTTATCTTTTATTTCAATTTATCATGTTGTTAGTGCTTACATTTTTTGTATGCACGAGCACCTTTCCCTTTACACACACTCATTAGGTCACTTCTGACGACCCTGGATTGTACGTCCAGATACTGGATGTTTTATGCTCTTGTTCAGGCGTTCATTGAGTTCATACGTGATCAGTCGCTGATATTGTACATTTATTGTCACATTTTCATACTTATTATATAATAAACTCTTCTTTTAATCCTAATTATTGTTTAATTTATTTGTAGGCCCATTGCTAAAGGAAAGGAAAGGAAAGAGAAAAGAGCCCAAAGCCCATTAAAATTCTGATTTAATTCAGAATTAATTCGAAATCAGAAAATCAGGGCAGATCAGAGCAAATCAGATCGGTTGAAAACCAGTTAGAACAAATCCCTACAAATCAATTGGTTAAAGTCAAAGATCAAAGGCCGTCTCGTCAAATCCAGAAGCTGAACGAGAAATCCAGAACCAGATAACAGAAAATCTCTTAACGAGGAGTTGTACCCCCCGGTGTGGCCACCTAGACACACGCAGGCTGCGAAAACACGGCCAAAATCGTGTTTTCGCAGCTGTTTGAGTTTGTTGGGGGAGCGTTTGCTCCCCTTATCTTTGTATGCCCCTCCCTTTTGGGTTTTACTTATAAATACTGGATTTTTCAGAGACTAGAGGGAACGACCAAGTAGAGAGTAAAATTTAGGCTTATTTGTAGTTTGTAACTTAGGTTTTTATTTTCTTTTATGTAATTTTTATTTTCTTTATGTAACAGAGAGGAGAGGAGACTTTCATGGAGGAATGAGAACAAGCTTGAATTTAGGGTGACACCAGTGTAAGTAATTTTCTTTCATTGCTATTTGAATCGAATCAAAGTTTTCTTTTCTTTTCTATTCTTGGTTTTGTTTGCTTCCCTCTTCTGTATTTGTGGATCCAAATGAAACCGATAGCCTCGAAGTTGCCTTACCCTTGCAAGTGTCGTTGATGTCTTATGGTGATAGATATCCATTTCTATGGTAGTGTAGATCGCTCCTTCATTTCATAGTGTAAATCGGGAATGGGGAAGATCCTATTTGTCATACTTCGCTCGCCTTCAAATAAAGGTACATCGTCGATACGAGTCAAAGGTAAGCAAGCGCCGAAGAGGTAAGTAATTTTTAGGTTTTAGTTTTCTTTCTTTTAATTCTTTAGTTTAGTTCACCAACACCATCAGTACCCAACTCTTTTATCACTCTTTTCAATTTCTTTGTACATATTCATTCTCTATTTTCTCCACCTTCTCTACCACTTTCGCCCTAACTTAACTTTAACTCTATTTTTCTCTTTTTCTATTTTCTCTTTTTCTTTCCATGAACTAAAAGAATAATTTTAACCATTCTTTGTAACCTAAAAGAGAACTTACTAAAAAAGCTTCCATCGCTAGTCCCTCCTTGTGGACACGACCCGCATAGCCATTTGCTATAGCGGTAATATTGAGAACTTGCACTCCTTATTCTTAAGTTCTGAAATTTTGTATTTTTGTGCAAGTAAAACCTTAATCAAATTTTGACGCCGTTGCCGGGGAGGGACGGTAAGTAATCCTCTTTTTAAGTTTACATTTTGGGTAACCTTCTTCTTTGTTCTTGGTGTACAGGTCTAACAACAAGAAAATTTTTGCTGCAGTGGACACATAAGTGACCCTTGACTCTGCTCAAGAAAACAGAGCCCAGAAGCCCTCAGATTTGCTACATTCCAGTGACAATCTGAGTGAACTACTAACCTGTATTTCTGCAGATTGGCTGATTTGCAAAGCTGAAAATTCTGTGGCTATTTATTTTCCTTGTTTGTCTCATTATATATACTTTCTAACATCAACAGTAAAATAATGTTTGTTAAATGCTAAAAACGGTTTAGACTTTGTATTTAGGTACGTATCTAATTCGTTTATATTTTATATTATTGTTTAAGAGTGCTGAAGCAAAAAGTAGGAAACATTCTTGATTGATTATTTGCTTATTAAATGCTACTTTTTTATATCCTGCACACTTTACACAATCAATCTTAAGGGCTTCTCCTATAAACAAGATAAGGTGGGGAAGACATTACCCTCCCTTAGCCCACAAACAATCTCCTCATCACAAAATCGCGTGACCTGCGAAAGTGGTCAAATAATTTTTGGTTTAGTTTTATTGTTTTGCTTGAGGACGAGCAAAAGATAAGTATGGGGGTGTGATCAGTCACTGATATTGCACATTCATTGTCATATTTTCATACTTATTATATAATAAACTCTGCTTTTAATCCTAATTATTGTTTAATTTATTTACAGGCCCATGGCTAAAGGAAAGGAAAGAGAAACGAGCCCAAAGCCCATCAAATTCTGATTTAATTCAGAATTAATTCGAAATCAGAAAATCAGGGCAAATCAGATCGGTTGAAAACTAGTTAGAAAAAATCCCTAAAAACAATTGGTTAAAGCCAAAGATGAAAGGCCGTTTCGTTAAATCCAGAAGCTGAAACGGGAATCCAGAACCAGATAACAGAAAATCTCTGAACGAGGAGCTGTACCCCCAGGTGTGGCCACCTGGCCACACCCAGGCAGCGAAAACGCGGCCAAAGCCGCATTTTTGCGGCTGTTTGAAGTTTGTTGGGGGAGCATTTGCTCCCCCTATCTTCGTACGCCCCTTCCCATTGGATTTTGCCTATAAATACTGGTTTTTCACAGAGACCAGAGGGAACGACCAAGCAGAGAGTAGAATTTAGGCTAATTTGTAGTTTGTAATTTAGGTGTTTTTAATTTTTTCATGTAATTTTTATTTTCTTTATGTAACTGAGAGGAGAGGAGACTTTCATGGAGGAATGAGAACAAGCTTGTACTGAGGGTGACACCGGTGTAAGTAATCTTTTCTTTCATTGTTATTTGAATCGAATCAAAGTTTTCTTTTCTATTCTTGTTTTTGTTTGCTTCCCTCTTCTGTGTTTGTGGATCTAAATGAAACCGATAGCCTCGAAATTGTCTTGCCCTTGCAAGTGTCATTGATGGCTTATGGTGATGGATATCCATTTCTATGGTAGTGTAGATCGCTCCTTCATTTCATAGTGTAAATTGGGAATGGGGGAAGATCCTATTTGTCATGCTTCGCTTGCCTTCAAACAAAGGTACATCGTCGATACGGGTCAAAGGCAAGCAGGCGCCGAAGAGGTAAGTAAGTTTTTTAGGTTTCTAGTTTTCTTTCTTTTAATTCTTTAGTTTAGGTCACCAACACCATCAACACCCAACTCTTTTATCACTCTTTTTAATTTCTTTATACATATCTATTCTCTATTTTCTCCACCTTCTCAATCTACTACTTTCTCCCTAACTTAACTTTAACTCTATTTTTCTCTTTTTCTTTACAAGAACTAAAAGAAGAACTTTAACCATTCTTTGTAACCTAAAAGATAACTTACTAAAAAAGCTTCCATCGCTAGTCCCTCCTTGTGAATCACGACCCGCATAGCCATTTGGTATAGCGGTAGTATTGAGAACTTACACTCCTTATTCTTAAGTTCTGAAATTCTGTATTTTTGTGCAGGTAAAACCTTAATCAAATTTTGGCGCCGTTGCCGGGGAGGGACGGTAAGTAATCCTCTTTTAAGTTTACATTTTTGGTTAACCTTCTTCTTTGTTCTTGGTGTGCAGGTCTAACAACAATGAAATTTTTGCTGCAGTGGACATTTAAGTGGCCCTGGACTCTACTCAAGAAAGTAGAGCTCAGAAGTCCTCAGATTTGCTACATTCAAGTGGCAATCTGAGTGAACTACTAACTTGTATTTTTACAAGTTGGCTGATTTGCAAAGCTAAAAATTCTATGGCTATTTATTTCCTTGTTTATCTCATTGTATATACTTTCTAACATCAATAGTAAAATAATGTTTGTTAAATGCTAAAAACGGTTTAGACTTTGTATTTAGGCACGTATCTAATTCGTTTATATTTTATATTATTGTTTAAGAGTGTTGAAGCAAAAAGTAGGAAACATTCTTGATTAATTATTTGCTTATTGAATGCTATTTTTTTATATCCTGCACACTTTGCACAATCAATCTTAAGGGCTTCTCCTATAAACAAGATAAGGTGGGGAAGACATTACCCTCCCTTAGCCCACAAACAATCTCCTCACTCACTAATCCAAGCCTAATTAAAATGAGTAGACATTAGCCCTAGGGACATCTCGGACTCAAATAGGAGACTGACCTAAGGGGGAAGTTGATTTGAATCTGACTCTTGCCAAATCGGTGACTAAGGTTGGGGATTGAGGGGAGAAACCCCGAAGGCTGGTGGTTTGACATAATTAGGCCTGTTGCTTTAAGCACGGATACCTCCCACCAATCTTGCCCCTACCTGGCCGATTAACTTGTGGTCAGATTCAACAATATACCCCCATGAACAGTCTAACCAGTTAGGAGTCATCTAGGTCTAAGATTTACCCTAACTTAGGTTAGATTTTTTTCTTTTTATTTGTTTGCTTATTTGTTTGTTGACATTTCCTGTGTGATATGGCTTATAACAATAATTTTTTCAATTTTAATTACCAACCCGACATATTATAACTAACCAACCTAGTGTTTCGGATTGGTCTTATCTGAATCAATATAACACATGCCCCGAATCTTATGACCATAATTTTCAAAATAATTTCAACTCTTCACAGAGTCAATGAGGATTCACCTCCCCCGAGTCCAATTTTCAACCAACTTGTCCTCTTTATCCTCCTTGTCCACAATATTTCCAAGATTCATACTCAATTCCACCAGTTCAAAATAGAAAACCATCAATCTTGAAAATGAGTATGCGTGAGTCCAAGTAACAATCACAAAATCTGACAGACTCATGATTTCACCACAATTTCTAAAACAAAACTTCATCTTTTCAAGTCTAATCGCAACAAAACGATGAACCAATCGACTATGAAAAGCTGCTTGAAGCCATGACTTAGCCCAAATCGCTCGTAATCATGACATAGATATAATGGTCCAAACTCACCATTCTCACCGTTTGACTATTTTTGATGTCGCTAACCATTCTACTAGAGCCGAAGAATCATGTTGTTTTGAAAAATAAGATTCCATTTCAGCATACCCATTTGAATTTGCCCAAACTCTAAATTTTGAAAATCACATTGACATTTTGGCAAGTTATCTCTTTCCTGAAGGGCCTGTTTGGTTAAGGGTGGAAGTGAAGAAGTGAGGAATTGAGGAAGTGGTAATAATTCCCTTTGGAACTTGGGAATTGGTTAGTAAGTTTTTCGGTGTTTGGATATTGTTGGGAAGTGTGATTTGGAAAATGTTGTCTTTTTTGGTGTTTGGATGGCAATATGAAAGTGGAAGTAGAAAAGTTGACTACAAAGTTGACCGTAAAATTATATTAAAATAAAAATTAATTAAGAAAAATAAAAAATGGACTGTAATTAGAATGCAAGTGAGATTTACATGATCAAAAAATTAACTGTATTGCGCTGCAACTTATTACAAATGAGATTTACATGACCACAAAATTAACTGTAGCACTCCGGAAGTGAGGAAATGATTGTGTAAAAGAGAAAAGAGAAAAGGAAAAGGGGTTTCTTATTTCCTTTTCCAGTATTTGGATAGATAGGGAAGTGAGCAATTATACTTCCTTATTTCCTTACTTCCGCCCACTTCCTTGCAACCAAACAGCCCCGAAATTGAACTTGAGAATGAATATGTTCCTGAACCTCAACTTGGTGATTCAATTCTACTTCCTGATTCAATAATGACTCTGGTACCTTCACCTGATTTCAATCTTTTTCCAAAGTCAACATTAGATCCTGTGCTATTCATCATGAAATTGAATCACCAATCTTTTATGATCATCATATTGGACTTGACCAATTTCACACTTTGAAAGTCCCATTGACAAATTGGCAAGTTCTCATTTTTATAAAATTGAACTCAATGAGAAATGTGACCTAGATTCTCAAATTTGTGATCCAGTTCAAATTCCTGAATCAATATTGACTCCTGTTTTGTTACCCAACTTGAGTAATATTTTAGGTCAGTTTTGATTCTCATACCTGTCATTCTTGAACTTGAATCACTAATATTAAGTCACATTTCATTGTTGGAAAATGAATGTAGACTTGAGTTTCAACTTCTTGACTTGGACCCACTTCCTGAACCAATCTCGACTCCTAAACCTTTACTTGACTTAAATCTATTTCCTGAGTCGGTATTAATTCCCGTACTTTCTAAGTCCAAGTCAATCATTCCATCTTTTCACACTCCATTTTGCGACAAGGGTGTTGATAAAATTGACTCTGAAATTATTTGTGAAATTTGAAAATTAGACGGGGAAAATTCTTAATAAAAATCATTTATATATATATAATTTTAATGGGTTGTATTAGAGAGGTTTCTAGTGGGTTCCTCTGAACTCCACACAAATTAGATTGGGCAGCATTTCGTGGACCAATCAGACCACCACCGGAACCCACCTTAAGGTAATATTTTCCTTTCCTTTCTTCTTTTTCATGCATCTATGCATTAATTCAAACATTGAGGACAATGCATGAGATAGGTGTGGGGGAGGGTTATAACATAACTTAGGTTTTCTTTTTATTATTAAAAAAATTTATACTTTTAAAACTTTTTGAAAATGGAAATAATATTTTGATATATTTAGTAAGAATTAAGTCAATTTTAAGGAATAGGAAAATCATAATTAGGATTTCTTATACTTAGTAAAAATAAGATGACTTGTTTGATTTTCAGGGTTAGGAAGAAAATTGATGAAAATAATTTAGTCTTGATTTTTACCTTGAAGAAATATGCATACCTTATACACTTACATACTTAGGGTCAAAAACAAAGATTCTTATGCCTTATAAAAAAATAGAAAAAAGAAAAGAATAAATATATATATAGATATATTATATGTATATCTATGAAAAATAAACAAATCAAATTATTGATTAGCTAGGTGCTTTGGCCTAAGAAAGCCTTGGTATTTATGCAAAAGATAATTAGATAAGTTTGAAATATATATATATAAATCCTCTGATTAAGCTGGGTATTTGTGCCTCATGAAGCATAAGTATTCACGCCCAAAAGGGGTGTATTTTATAAATAAAAACCCTTGGTTTCGTGGCCTTGTCTTCTCGAGTGTTTAAGTCTTTAGGGGTGTTTTCGCACCTGGTGCCCTAAGACTGTCCGGTTTGGGTGCCACTGACTAAAGGCTCGTTACATGGGCAGATTAGCAAACCTAATGAAATTGAGAAATAAATACCACCAAAAATAAATATAAATAAGGCATATGAGTTAATGTTAAAGAACTCTTAGTCATACTTCACTGTCACGAAGGTGCATATGACTCAGGATAAGGTAATAGACTAGATGAGAAATATAATTTGACTCCTTATTTTTATTGATGACATGTTTTCGAATAGAGACTAAGTTTAGGAATGAAAAGATCGATATTCCTATAACTTATAAATTACTTGAACTCTTACAAATATACTTCAAATATTTCTCTCTTTTCAAAATGCTTTTCGAAAATACTAACTTTTTTTCTCTTTCTTTATGAATTTTATGGGTGCAATCCACTGAAAATACTCACGAGACAAAACTCGTTCTCTAGGGAAAACCTAGAGGTTTAACGGCTTGTTGCACACGCTCAGTGCAATCGCATGACCTGCGAAAGTGGTCCGATAATTTTTGGTTTAGTTATATTGTTTTGCTCGAGGACGAGCAAAAGATAGTATAGGGGTGTGATCGGTAGCTGATATTGCACATTCATTGTCACATTTTCATACTTATTATATAATAAACTCTGCTTTTAATCCTAATTATTGTTTAATTTATTTGCAAGCCCATGACTAAAGGAAAGGAAAGAGAAACGAGCCCAAAGCCCATAAAAATTCTGATTTAATTCAGAATTAATTCAAAATCAGAAAATTAGGGCAAATCAGATTGGTTGAAAACCAGTTAGAAAAAATCCCTACAAATCAATTGGTTAAAGCCAAAGATCAAAGGCTGTTTCGTCAAA
The DNA here is from genome assembly GCA_038442645.1 of Agave tequilana. NCBI lineage: Eukaryota > Viridiplantae > Streptophyta > Magnoliopsida > Asparagales > Asparagaceae > Agave > Agave tequilana. The sequence goes on along the minus strand of JAVJIF010017210.1, from coordinate 115,819 downwards.
TCCAGAAGCTGAAACGGAAAATTCAGAACCAGATAACAGAAAATCTCTGAACGAGGAGCTGTACCCCCGGGTGTGGCCACCTGGCCACACCCAGGCCGCGGAAACGCCGCCAAAGCTGCTTTTTCGTGGCTGTTTGAAGTTTGTTGGGGGAGCGTTTTCTCCCCTTATCTTCATACGCCCCTCCCCGTTGGGCTTTGTCTATAAATACTAGGTTTTTCAGAAACCAGTGGGAACGACCAAGCAGAGAGTAGAATTTAGGCTAATTTGTAGTTTATAACTTAGGTTTTTATTTTTTTATGTAATTTATTTTTTTTTCTTTATGTAACTGAGAGGAGAGGAGACTTTCATGGAGGAATGAGAACAAGCTTGTATTGAGGGTGACACTGGGGTAAGTAATCATTTCTTTCATTGTTATTGGAATCAAATCGAAGTTTTCTTTTCTTTTCTATTCTTGTTTTTGTTTGCTTCCCTCTTTTGTGTTTGTGGATCCAAATGAAATTGATAGCCTCAAAGTTGCCTTGCCTTTGCAAGTGCCATTGATGGCTTATGGTGATGGATATCCATTTCTATAGTAGTGTAGATCGCTCCTTCATTTCATAGTGTAAATCGGGAATGGGGAAGATCCTATTTGTTATACTTCGCTCACCTTCAAACAAAGGTACATCGTCGATAAGGGTCAAAGGTAAGCAGTCGCCGAAGAGGTAAGTAAGTTTTTTAGGTGTTAGTTTTCTTTCTTTAATTCTTTAGTTTAAATCACCAACACCATCAACACCAACTCTTTTATCACTCTTTTCAATTTCTTTGTACATATCTATTCTCTATTTTCTCCACCTCAATCTAACACTTTCTCCCTAACTTAACTTTAACTCTATTTTTCTCTTTTTCTTTACAAGAACTAAAAGAAGAATTTTAACCATTCTTTGTAACCTAAAAGAGAACTTAAAAAAAGCTTCCATCGCTAGTCCTTCCTTGTGGATCACGACCCGCATAGCCATTTGCTATAGTGGTAGTATTGAGAACTTGCACTCCTTATTCTTAAGTTCTGAAATTCTTTATTTTTGTGCAGGTAAAACCTTAATCAGTACGCTTCGCGAGGAGTTGAGTTTCTTTTTTTGATCCTGATATTCTTGCATCTTTTTATTCATGTCTCTATACGTTTCTTGATTCATGTATATCAGATTTAGTCTTTATTCCAATTCTTTTTATATGATATCATGCGTGGATGCTTATATGTGATATTTCAGTGATCGTTGATTTATTATGGTTTAGATTTATAACTTGTTCAGGTTATTTTAGGCTTAGCGTGTATACGTGGGTAAATTTCCTCGCGTATATACGTCGCTGACCTTCATCGCGACTCCGTTTCCGCGTATTTTGGGAAGCGGAGCGCGACTTGATTTTTTTTACTTTAAAACAGGCTTTAATTGTTTTGCTGTTTAATTCAAAATTCTTGAAACAATTGTTTTGCTGTCCACTTCAATTGTGATTTGTCCACTTCAAAAAATCTGTTAACTTGAACCAAAATTTATAAAAAAAATCATTTAAATTTTTGAAAAATAAATAATGAAAACAAAAAATAATTAATGACTTGTTTTACAATCATTTAACATATATTATTTATAAAACAAATATCATTTAAAATATGTTACTTATTTGTTTATCTTTTTTATTAATTTTCGACATCTAGTGCACACAATCGAGTGCGTCAAAAATTGAATTTTGATTCGTCTTGTCTTGTTCCTCTCACGATACATCTTTGTTACTGAACGTCTTATTTGTAGAGTCCCCTTCGTTACTTGTGCGGGACATAAATTAGTATAAAAGCATAAACATTGGATATTAATGAGAAAAAATGGCATATATTCATAAGTTGGACATAGTTTCGAAAATGTGGACATTTACATGAAAATGTCGACATATACTCTGAAATGTGGACATATGTTCCGAAATTTGGACATATATTCGTAAATATGGATAAATATTCCAAAATTTGGACATATACCTGAAAATGTGGACACTGAAAGTACACCTAGAGGGGGTGAATAGGTGTACGGCTAATCTATTGAACTAAATGCGAAATTTAAAACTAATTTGCAATCACACTTAATACAACCAACGAGTGTAGCCGAATTTCCCGTGAAGGGCTCTGGACTAACTCCTCTTGATTCCCCTAGATAAGGGTTGAGGTGCTATATGAAGCTCTCGTGGTTAAGTACAAGTGAGGCACACACAAACAAACCAAGCATACAAATATGATATGACAAATGAATAGATGCAAGGTGTTGGCCCAAAGGCCTTCCACTCTAGTTTTGATGATGATTAACTCATGTAGTTATATGTACTAATAATCTTGTGATTTTAGTTTCAGATCATTAATCAAGTTATTAGTTGGTGATTAGCTTCAACAAGATGATTTGGAAGCTTTCACATGTTGATTCAAGAGCCCGAGCGTCAAAGATCATATATAGCACTTGCTCGGTGGATCAAAGAGTTTTGGATTGAGTCGGCTTGGAGATTGCGCTCTACAAGAAGACATCGGTACCATAATTTAGTTTTGTGTTTAGATCCAAATTGTAAAAATTAGAATAGTATGATATGCTCAAGTTCACAACACACACGTATCATGTTTTGATTTTCGGTTTTTGGTTTAACCGATCTTGGTTTGCATGAATAGATATTATATCAAAACAAGTTTACATGGTTTAATGTATATTAGATTTGTTCTATATACATGCATGCTTCAACTATTTAGACAAACTTAGTTTGATAGTCTATTTCATGTGTTTCATGTTTTGGTATTTCTAACAAAACATAATTTTTGAATTAATGACAAAAACTATGATATATATATGTTTCATGTATATTGGATTTCTATCCATATGCATCATGCTTCAAAGTGTTTAAATATCATGTTTTTGTTTTTGGAAGAGTTTTGGACAAAACTTATTTTCTATTCAAAATTCAAGTTTTAGAAAATACAGTTTTTGGTTTTTGATAAAAATGATAAGACACAAAAATAGTTCATATTGATTGATATTTGAGCTAAACTTTTTACCACATGTTTATATATCAATGCAAAATGATAAAACTATTTTTGGTGATTTTTAGGAGTGTTAAAAGATTTATCAAAATATTTTTAAACTGTTTTTCTGACCCAGTTTTCTATACCAGGCTTCAACCAGTCGACTAGTCTTCTGACAAGTCAACTTGGGATGAAGTCGGTCGACCGGGTCGGTCGACCGACGTGCACAGATCTGTGCACGTTTGGCAGACAGGGACGGTCGACCGTCCGGGTCGACCGGGTCTGAGAGCAGAGCTCTCTGTTTGTTTGGGTCGACCGGGGCGGTCGACCGGTAGCTGCCAATGGGCAGAATTTGACCGTTGGACGGTCGACCGGACCGGTCGACCGGCAGTGTATTTCTGGCATTTTCTGCTGCAAACGGCTATATTTTTCTGGGGTCTATAAATACCCCATTTGTGAGAGTTTTTCTCTAAGAATTTTTGTGCGAATATTTCCCTACTCTCTGGTGTTTTCACAGCAATCAAAAGAAGTTTTTGAACTCATATTGAACAATCTATTTGAAGTTTTTGCTAGGGTTTGGAAAACCAAAGAAAAGGATTTTTGGGAAAAGAGTTTTGATTCAACTTCTATATCTTGGTTTTAGTTTTTCCCAAGGATTTTTCTTTGTGATTTTGATTTCCATTCCATTGGTTTTCTCCACACTTGAGCTAAAATCTACTATCTCTTCTATAGGATCTTTGTGTGGAAGAAAGAGATTGTTTGTGGTTGTTTGTTAGACCACCAAGTTAAAAACCCAATCTTTGCTTGGCTTTGTGCCTTGGGTTGTATCCCTCAAGTTGTGAGGTGATCCTTGTTTACTTTGTGCAAATCCCTCAAGTTGTGAGGTGATTATTTTGTTGGATTGGAGCTTGCCTCAAGGAGGAGGTTGTGGTTGTAAAGAGAGGAGTTGGGTACTCCTTGTGAGAGTTCTTAGTGGACTAGTTAGTGGATTAGAAATCCTTCGTGTGTCGAAGGCGGGGATGTAGAGCTGGGTGCTCGAACCTCGAAACATATCTTGTTGTTTGCGCTTGATCCATTGACTCTCTCTATCTCTCTCTTTACTTTGTGCCTTGCAACTATTCATATTGTGCATTCATAATTGCTTGGCTTGGTTGTGTGTGCATCACTTATTGATTGCACTTGAGTGTATTGCATTAAGTTTTTAATTCCGCATTGAGTTCATAGATTAGCTATATCACCTATTCACCCCCCTTCTAGGTGATTTTTCAATTGGTATCAGAGCCTACGCTCCTGATATTTAGGTTTAACCACCTAGGAGTGAGATCTTGGTTTGCTAATCTTCATTTGCATTGTTCATTTGCACACATTTAGGTTGCACTCATGGATTGCCCTCCTATGTTTGACCATATTAGACTTGATGCTTGGAAGGCCAATATGAGTAGACATTTAAAAAGCCTAGGACATCTAGTTTATCAAGCCTCCACTCAAGAATCATTCCCTAATAGTAGTAAACACAAAAAGGCTAATGCATTAGCACTTAGAGCATCTCTTAATGAACATCTTTTGCCGGTGTTTGATCGTTATGACTCGGCTTTTGCAGTTTGGAGCTTATTGACGTCTCCCGAGCTTCCAAGGATTATCAACAAGATGAGGAGATCTATGAGAGAAAAGTCCGAAGAGCATTGCTTCATGGTCCAAGGGAATAACTCCCTTGAGGTACAATCGGACACTCAATTAGATGATAGCTCTAGTTCCTATTGCTATGGATGTTTGGAAGTTCAATCTTTAAATTTGGAACTTGCTAAAAGCTTGAAAATCTCTTGGAAAAACACAATCTTTTGAAAGAGGACAACCTTGTTTTGAAAAATGAATTAAAGGATTTGTGTTCTAATTTTGAATTAGTTTTGCAAGGGAAGGAAGAGATCACTAATGAACGTGACTCACTAAGATCTCAACTAGACCTTGCTCTTAATGAGATTGAAGGTTTGAAAAGCAAAAATGATTGTGATGATGTTGTGAAGCACAATGAGATTTTATCTTCAAAATTGGATTTTACTTTTAAAGATAACCTTATTTTGAAAAATAAAATTGATTCAATTACAAAAGAGTTGGATTTGGTTTTAAAGAAAAATGAATCTTTGAAAATTGAAATTGATTCTCATGTGTGCCATGCTAGTGTAGCTTCTACTTCTTGCACACCTATTGCATGCTCCACTTTATCTTCAAGCATTGAAAATGACATAAGTATTTTGAAGAAAAGTGTTGATTGTTTGGGCTCCACTTTGAGCCAATGTGCTATGAACCACACTCGTTTGGAATCCTTGGTTCGTAAGAAACAAGTTCCAACGTTGCATGCACACCCTACACGGCATACACATGCTTTTCACGGACACAACCATGACATGTATGCTCATGTGTACACATGTACACATTGTGGCCGAAAAGGCCATCTTGCTAGATTTTGTTATGATCGTATTTATCATGAAAATTTAGCAACTAATCTTGTTTGGGTTAGAAAAGAAACTAACCCTATGGACCCAAAAGAAAATGGGTACCAAAAACCACCTCCTTGACTTTTGATATAGGTGGGAGCTCTCGCATCACGTGAGAGTATTGGTGCCTTGAGGTGGATGCGTTCTAAGCTTAAAAGAGAACCATTTGGATGCTTCACTCTCAAGGGGATTTGGTGGGAGGACCACGGTGGTTTGGAGAACTAGAGATGCACCTTCATCGGTTTTGGTATCATTCTCTAACTCCCATTTTTATTTACATGCTTTTTCATATTCATAAATCTATAGCATGTCTTGTTTTATTGTTCATTATGCTTATGTCATGTTGATTAGATTAGTGTTATACATGTTTAGTTACTTGAGACACCCATGTTTTATATGGATCTTATCTTTGTGTTCTCACCTTTTTAGTACTATCATGTATACCCTAGATCTAATGTACATGCATATACATAATGATCATATGGATGTTTATGATGTTTTATTTTAATGACTCATGTTTTGTTTAGTATGTTGAATGCCATGTTTATTAGACCCTTGACATGCATGTATAGCCTTTGAGATCACCCATGTTTAGTATGGACCCATATTTTGTGTTCTCTTTAAGTTTTAGCTATCATGTTAATCATAGATCTAATGCACATGTCTTTGTCATGCTAATCATATGGTTGACTATGACTTTTTGTTTTAATAATTCATGTTTTTGATTATTATGATCATTTTTATGATTTTCATATTGATCTATGTGTCATTTTGTACTTCATGATTTGAATATATGTTTAGATGTTAGTTTTCATGAAAACTAAGATTTATACTTGTACATAGAATGGGCAACAAGTAAATCTTTTTATGTTTGTGCTTGAATGCCTATTTGTACCCATTAGATGTGCTAGTATAGTCTAGTTTTGATGATTCATGCGTTCTAACTTGTATTCCTCAATTTGGATATGTTTTTCATGATCATGTGTTTTAACTTCATGTATATGTCTATCTTGTCCAAACTATCATTTATACATATACATCCTTGAGCCACGTGCCTTCATGCATATACTTTTGTGGACTCATTGTGTTTAGGATATGTATGTATACTTTAGTTTGTACATGACATACATATTCCTTGAAGTTTAAATCGTTTGGATGAATTTCATGTTTGCTAGGTGATTTCACATTTATGATAAATTTCATGTTTTTAAGATGATTTCAATTGGTGATTTCACATCTGAGATGAATTTCATGTTTTTAATATTGAGCTTGATTGTCCATTTTCATGTTGATATGTTTCTCACAACACTTGTACACTCACCTTATTTAATGTTTTCTCATGACTTAGTTTTCATGAGTACAAATTGTGCTATATGGATTTTGAGTGTTTTAGTGCCATGTGGTTTACATGTGTCTTCATGAAAAATATTTTTGTTATTCCTTATTTGAAGGATCTCGTTCTAGTTGATTCATATAACTAGTTGTGATATTCTTCCTTGGTAGTAGTTTTCAAACATACTATATTTGTAAACCTATTTTTGAAAACCCCTACCATCTAAGGGTGGTTGGATGGGAGATCATGCTCATGTATGCTTTATAGTGAAAATCATAGTAAACTTGAACATGAAATGGGTGGTAGGAATATGATGTATGCACTATATCATATTGTTATTTCAATTGGTATCATTGAATTCTTTCAATTGGTATCAATCCTAACACTTCTTTGTATACTCATATAGTGTTTTTGTGTAAGTTAAATTGAAAGCATACATACACACAACATATGATATTAGCTTTCATTTCAAAGAATATCAATTTCAATTGGTATCTAATTTTCATACATATATATGTTTTATTTGTGCTTATTATATCCCTATATCTTTAAGCACAAGTTTTTGTTTATGATAAGCTTGAGCCTCAATTTTGTTTCAATTGATTTAGTTTTCAATTGGTATCTTTATTCGAGCCTTATCATAGTTTTTATTGGTATTTCATAAAGGGGGAGAAAATCTTGTATTTCATCTTTCAATTGGTATTTAGTATTCCACTCTCTTACTTTATGATAGAGAATAATAATTTCAATTGGTATTAAGATCTGTGTTTAATTTCAATTAGTATCAACATTTATGTTTAGAAATTCAAAATTTGTTATGTTTAATTTCAATTGATATCAAGATTGTTTATTTACAATTGGTATGTTGTTTGTTTACTTATCAATTGGTATCAAGATTTTTGTTTTTCAATTGGTATAGTTTCACTTTTTAAATTGGTATCAATATGCACTTCCTTGACACATTTTTTAATTGGTATCATATTTGAGTTTAGACTAAAAGGGAGAGCATCCCTTGATTGATTCCTTATTTTGAATATAAAAAGAATATGTTTTTATTAGTTTTGAAAATAAGGGGGAGAAAAATTTCTTTTAATTGGTATATGTTTTTATTAGTTTTAACCCCTTTGTTGATGATTGACAAAAAGGGGGAGAAGAATTTCAGTTTATATGCATATTTGTATGCATGTTTTATGTGTTGTTTTATTAAGTTCAATTGGTATCCAAAGCATTATTTAAAGAACATGTTTAGTTTTGGTATCAAGAGCTTGTAAAAGAGATCATTAGTTTTGTTTTGCATATATTGAGTTTAATTGGTATCTTGTGCATGTTTATTTGTTTAGTTTAATTGGTATCAAGAGCATGTTTATTTGTTTTTGCTAATTGGTATCTAGAACATGTTTATTTGTTTTTGAAAATTTCATTGGTATCTTCCATTGGTTTCTAGAGCCATTTATTGTATTATGCATATCTATACATGTTTCATGTTTTATAATTTCATTGGTATTTAGAGCCATTTATTAGTTGTTTATCCGATGCATGAGTTAAGGGGGAGCTTCTTTGAAGCTTAACTTTAATCTATGCATATAAACTCCATGAGTTTTGTCATCATCAAAAAGGGGGAGATTGTTGGCCCAAAGGCCTTCCACTCTAGTTTTGATGATGATTAACTCATGCAGTTATGTGTACTAATAATCTTGTGATTTTAGTTTCAGATCATTAATCAAGTTATTAGTTGGTGATTAGCTTCAACAAGATGATTTGGAAGCTTTCACATGTTGATTCAAGAGCCCGAGCGTCAAAGATCATATATAGCACTTGCTCGGTGGATCAAAGAGTTTTAGATCGAGTCGGCTTGGAGATTGCGCTCTACAAGAAGACATCGGTACCATAGTTTAGTTTTGTGTTTAGATCCAAATTGTAAAGATTAGAATAGTATGATATGCTCAAGTTCACAACACACACGTATCATGTTTTGGTTTTCGGTTTTTGGTTTAACCGATCTTGGTTTGCATGAATAGATATTATATCAAAACAAGTTTACATGGTTTAATGTATATTAGATTTGTTCTATATACATGCATGCTTCAACTATTTAGACAAACTTAGTTTGATAGTCTATTTCATGTGTTTCATGTTTTGATATTTCTAACAAAACATAATTTTGGAATTAATGACAAAAACTATGATATATATATGTTTCATGTATATTGGATTTCTATCCATATGCATCATGCTTCAAAGTGTTTAAATATCATGTTTTTTGTATTTGGAAGAGTTTTGGACAAAACGTATTTTCTATTCAAAATCCAAGTTTTAGAAAATACAATTTTTGGTTTTTGGTAAAAATGATAAGACACAAAAATAGTTCATATTGATTGATATTTGAGCTAAACTTTTTACCACATGTTTATATATCAATGCAAAATGATAAAACTATTTTTGGTGATTTTTAGGAGTGTTAAAAGATTTATCAAAATATTTTAAACTGTTTTTCTGACCCAGTTTTCTGTACCAGGCTTCAACCAGTCGACTAGTCTTCTGACAAGTCGACTTGGGATGAAGTCGGTCGACCGGGTCGACCGACCGGGTCGGCCGACCGACGTGCACAGATCTGTGCACGTTTGGCAGACAGGGACGGTCGACCGTCCGGGTCGACCGGGTCTGAGAGCAGAGCTCTCTGTTTGTTTGGGTCGACCGGGGCGGTCGACCGGTAGCTGCCAACGAGCAGAATTTGACCGTTGGACGGTCGACCGGACCGGTCGACCGGCAGTGTATTTCTGGCATTTTCTGCTGCAAACGGTTATATTTTTTCTGGGTCTATAAATACCCCATTTGTGAGAGTTTTTCTCTAAGAATTTTTGTGCGAATATTTCCCTACTCTCTGGTGTTTTCACAGCAATCAAAAGAAGTTTTTGAACTCATATTGAACAATTTATTTGGAGTTTTTGCTAGGGTTTGGAAAACCAAAGAAAAGGGTTTTTGGGAAAAGAGTTTTGATTCAACTTCTATATCTTGGTTTCAGTTTTTCCCAAGGATTTTTCTTTGTGATTTTGATTTCCATTCCATTGGTTTTCTCCACACTTGAGCTAAAATCTACTATCTCTTCTATAGGATCTTTGTGTGGAAGAAAGAGATTGTTTGTGCTTGTTTGTTAGACCACCAAGTTAAAAACCCAATCTTTACTTGGCTTTGTGCCTTGGGTTGTATCCCTCAAGTTGTGAGGTGATCCTTGTTTACTTTGTGCTAATCCCTCAAGTTGTGAGGTGATTGTTTTGTTGGTTTGAGCTTGCCTCAAGGAGGAGGTTGTGGTTGTAAAGAGAGGAGCTGGGTACTCCTTGTGAGAGTTCTTAGTGGACTAGCTAGTGGATTAGAAATCCTTCGTGTGTCGAAGGCGGGGATGTAGAGCTGGGTGCTCGAACCTCGAAACATATCTTGTTGTTTGCGCTTGATCCATTGACTCTCTCTATCTCTCTCTTTACTTTGTGCCTTGCAACTATTCATATTGTGCATTCATAATTGCTTGGCTTGATTGTGTGTGCATCACTTATTGATTGCACTTAAGTGTATTGCATTAAGTTTTTAAATTCCGCATTGAGTTCATAGATTAGCTATATCACCTATTCACCCCCCCTCTAGGTGATTTTTCACAAGGCACAAATAAAAAGAGAGAGAGTAGAGAGACAATGGATCAAACGCAAACACAATGATATGTTTCGAGGTTCGAGCCCCTAGCTCTACGTCCCCGCCTTCACCGAGAAGGATTTCTAATCCACTATCTTGTCCACCAAGGACTCCCACCGAGGGAACCTCCACCGAGGAGGATTTGTACAACAAGGGAGTACCAAACTCCTCTCTCAAACAATACAACCTCCACCAAGGTGAAAGTACGCCTAGAGGGGGGTGAATAGGTGTACGGCTAATCTAATGAACTAAATGCGGAATTTAAAACTAATTGCAACACACTTAATACAACCAACGAGTGTAGCCGAATTCCCCGTGAAGGGCTCTGGACTAACTCCTCTTGATTCCCCTAGATAAGGGTTGAGGTGCTATATGAAGCTCTCGTGGTTAAGTATAAGTGAGGCACACACAAACAAACAAAGCATATAATATGAATAGGTAATATGAATATATGCAAGGCACAAATGCAAGCAAATGATATATGATGCTATGAATGATGCACAACACAAATAAAGAGAGAGGTTTCGAGACAATGGATCAAACGTAAACACAAAGATATGTTTCGAGATTCGAGCCCTTAGCTCTACGTCCCCGCCTTCACCGAGAAGGATTTCTAATCCACTATCTTGTCCACCGAGGACTCCCACCGAGGGAACCTCCACCGAGGAGGATTTTGTTACAACAACTTAGGAGTACCGAACTCCTCTCTCAAACACCACCTCACAACCGAGGGGTAGACCCGTAGCCAAACAACCACAAACACCTCTACCGAAGAGGATACAAACACTAACTCCACCTCTCACTAGAGGGAGCAAACCACAACCTCAACCTCTACCAAGAGGGAGCAAACCACCACTCCAATCAACCTCTACCAAAGTGGGATACACAATACAAGGAGGGTTTACAACTTAGAGGTTTCCCACAACCACAAACAATCTCTTTTCCACAAACCAAAAGATCCTAATAGAATAGGATAGAGGATAAGCTCAAGTGTGGAAACAAGTGTTTTGAACAAAGAAAATCTCTTGGGAAAAATACCAAATTGATATAGAGTATTAGATCAAGAAACAAATTCCCAAAACCTATTTTCTTTGAAATAACAAAACACTTTAAATAAATAGATGAATCTTTTTGGCACTAAAACTCTTTTAAAACTTATTTAAACACTTGTAGATAGGAGAAATTTTTGCTCTGAAATCTTGTCCAAAACCCCCAAGAAATGGGGTATAAATAGGCTTCTCCAAAAACTAGCCGTTGGGCTGTTTTTACAGCCTGGACGGCTGGCGGTCGACCGCCCAAAAACAGAGAGCAGAGCTCTCTGGTCCGGTCGACCGGCCGGTCGACCGCCCAATGCCAGGCCCAGACGTGCACAGGCTGTGCACGTCGGTCGACCGCCCGGTCGACCGGCTCCTGAGTCGGTCGACCGTGCGGTCGACCGACAGAGCCTGTCAGGCACTGTTCTGGGTCAGAAACTGGTTTTAAAAATATTATAATAATCCCATAAATCTTCTAAAAATCCACAAAAATATTTTTATCATTTTACATTGATATATAAACATGTGATAAAAATTTCAAGACAAATATCAAACATTTGAAACCATTTTTGTGTCTTACAAGTTTTATCAAAAATCAAAAACTGTATTTTACCAAACTTGTATTTTTCAATAGGAAATCTGATTTTTCCTAAACTCATTGAAATACAAAACATGATATTTAAACATTATTAGGCATGTTGCATATGGACATAGGTCCAATATACATGAAACAAATATATATCATAGTTTTTGTCTTTAATTCCAAAAATATGTTTTGTTGAAATTTCAAAACATAAAACGTGTATGTATTGTGCACTTGAGCATATCAACTATCTAAACTTTACACATGGATCTAAAACACAATCTAAACAAGGATACCTAAATCTTCTTGACGATCTTCCATCTTCAAGTCGACTCGATCCAAAACGATGATCCACGAGCTAGATTCCAACGAGTGCAATGTATGATCTTGATGCTCGGGCTCTGAAATCACCATGTGAAAGGCTTCAAAACTCCTTTGTTGAAGCTAATCACCAACTAATAACTTGATTAATGATCTGAAACTAAACATCACAAGATTATTAATAATCATAACTACATGAGTTAATCATCATCAAAACTAGAGTGGAAGGCCTCTGGGCCAACAATCTCCCCCTTTTTGATGATGACAAAACTCATGGAGTTATATATGCATGGATTAAAGTTAAGCTTCAAAGAAGCTCCCCCTTAACTCATGCATATCAATAAATAAATATATGCAATGAATATTAAACATGAATATGCATAAACATGCATAAAAACAATGAACATGATCTTGATACCAATTAAAATGGTAAAACTTGTTTTAAAAATAAAGCTCTTGATACCAATAAACATCAAACTAAAAACGATGCTCTTGATACCAATTAAACGACAAACTAAAAAAACAAAACATGCATATAAACTCAAATACTTCTCTCCCCCTTTTTTTTCAATCATCAACAAGGGGTCCAAGTAAAAACAAAACATTTTTCTCCCCCTTTTTGTTCGAAACAAAGAATCAATAAAGGATGTTCTCCCCCTCTTTGTCTAAAACAAAAACAATGTCAATAAGGGGTCAAATCAAATATGATACCAATTAAAAATATGTCAATGAAGTGCATATTGATACCAATTAAAAGTGAACAAATACCAATTGAAATACTAAAATCTTGATACCAATTGATAAGTAAACAAATAAGCATCTTGATACCATTGAAATTAAACAAAATCTTGATACCAATTGAAAAAGTCCAATGATACCAATTGAAACAACAATAAGATCAAGTGTATATCTCATATAACCAACCACCCATTTCATGCTTATGTTTAAATAGATTTTCAATATAAAGCATACATGAGCATTGTCGCCCATCCAACCGCCCTTTGGAAGGTAGGGGTTTTTCAAAATAGATTTAAAAATATAGTATGTTTGAAAAACTCTACCATAACGAAGAATCCCGCAACTAGTTAAATGACAAATTTTGTTAACTAGTCCGAAATCCTTCAGCAAGGAATACATCAAAAATATTTTTCATGAAACATGAAACTCACATGATATCCAATACTCAAATTCAATGAAGCATAAATATGACTCATGAAAACAAAGCATGAGTAAACAAGAAGGGTGAGTGTATAAGTAAAATGTGAAATTCATCATGAAAATATTCAATTAAGCTCAATATTTCTTAAAACATGAAAATCATCAAAACTAAATAATCTTCAAGGCATATGTATGTCTTATACAAACTAAGGTATACATACATATCCAAACACAACGAGTCCACAAATGTATATGCATAAAGGCACGTGGCTCAAAGGATGTATAATTAATAGTTTGGTCAAGATGGACATATACATGAAGTAAAAACACATGATCATAAAACATGTCCAAAATGGGGAATATAAGTAAAATGCATGAATCATCAAAACTAGACTATACTAGCACATCTAATGGGAACAAATAAGCATTCAAGCATAAACATATAAAGAATTATTTGCTGTTCACTATATGTATAAGTATATACCTAGTCTTAATGAAAACTAACATTTAACATGTAATCAAATCATGAAGCATAAAACGGGACAAAAATCACATGATAAACATAAACATGATTATTATGTAAATCCACATGTTATTAGAGCTATGATAAACAAGATAGCTAAACAATGGTGAGAACACAAAAATAATGGTCCATATCAACATGGGTGTCTCAAATGCTATACATGTATGTCATTGATCTAATAATCATGGCATTATCATAATAATCTATAAACATCAAAACATGCTAATAATGAATAGAATGAAAAGCATGTAAACAATAAATGGGAGTTAGAGATCGATACTAAAACCGATGAGGGCATCTCTCTAGTTCTCCAAACCAAGGTGGTCCTCTCCACCAAATTCCCCTTGAAAGTGATGCATCCAAAAAGTCCACATGAAGCTCGGAACGCATCCACTCCAAGGTACCGATACTCTCACGTCATGCGAGAGCCCACACCTACATCAAATACAATAGGAGTGGTCTTTGGTACCCATATTCTTTTGGGTCCATGGGGGTTAGTACCTTCTCTAACCCAAACAAATTATTTACTAAATTTGAAACATGTATTCTATCATAACAAAATTTAGCAAGGTGGCCCTTACGTCCACAATGTGTACAAGTGTACACATGAGCATACATGTGATGGGTGTGTCCGTGAGGAGCATGTGTATGCCGTGGATGGTGTGCATGTAAAGATGGAACTTGTTTCTTGCGAACCAAGGATTCCAAGCGTGTATGGTTCATGGCACAATGGCTCAAAGTGGAGCCCAAACAATCCACTCTCTTCTTTAACAACAAAAATCATCATTAATCCTAGAAGAAGAGGTGCATGCAATAGGTAAACTAGGTGAAGCTATCCTAGCATGGCAAACATGTGTAGACATATCATTTTTCAAAACAATATTCTTCTTTAAACAATCTTCTAATTCTTTGAAATAGAAGCAATTTTTTTTTTCAAAGAATCATTTTCTTTTACAACAAAATCAAGTTTTGAAGTTAAAACTTTATTTTTCTTCAAAACATCATTGCAATCATTTCTATTTTTCAAACATTCATTTTTCTTTTAAAACAAGTTCAAGTTTAGATTTCAATGAATCCCTTTCATTAGAAATCTCCTCCTTCTCTTGCAAAATCAAGTCTACTTTAGAAAGCAAATCTTTGTTTTCATTGTTAATACCTAGACTTTTCTTTTTCAAAATGTTATATTTTTTCAATTAACTTTTCACAAACTATAGATAGTTCTTCATTCAAAGCATTGGCATCAACATACTCATTAGAAGAACTAGCACAAACATTACTATCTAATTGAGATTCCGAATGTACCTCAAGGAGTCATTCCCTTGGACCATTAAGCATTGTGACTCGGATTCTCCACTAGATTCCTCCGGTTGGATTGGCATTTGAAGCTTGGAGGTGGAGGTGGTTGTCAACTTGTTCCACACTATAAAAGCGGAATCAAGGTTAGAAACAAGCAAAAGATAATCTTTAGATAGCGTGCTTCTAATAGCCTCAAGGGATTGTGCATTGGCCCCTATATGATTGCGGTTATCAAGATAGCATTTCTTAGTAGCGGCAAGGAAAACATGCAAGCCTAGGGTTTTCAAATACATGGACATCCTATATTTCCATATGTCAATGTTGGAGACATCGAACATGGGAGGTGACAAGCAATCCATGATGTGTGTGCAAACAATAAAAGTGTGCAAATGCAAATGATAGATTAGCTAGCCAAGATCACACTCCTAGGTGGTTAAACCTAAATATCAGGAGCGTAGGCTCTGATACCAATTGAAAGTACGCCTAGAGGGGGGTGAATAGGTGTACGGCTAATCTAATGAACTAATGCGGAATTTAAAACTAATTGCAACACACTTAATACAACCAAGGAGTGTAGCCGAATTCCCCGTGAAGGGCTCTGGACTAACTCCTCTTGATTCCCCTAGATAAGGGTTGAGGTGCTATATGAAGCTCTCATGGTTAAGTATAAGTGAGGCACACACAAATAAACCAAGCATATAATATGAATAGGCAATATGAATATATGCAAGGCACAAATGCAAGCAAATGATATATGATGCTATGAATGATGCACAACACAAATAAAGAGAGAGGGTTAAGAGACAATGGATCAAACGCAAACACAAAGATATGTTTCGAGGTTCGAGCCCCTAGCTCTACGTCCCCGCCTTCACCGAGAAGGATTTCTAATCCACTATCTTGTCCACCGAGGACTCCCACCGAGGGAACCTCCACCGAGGAGGATTTGTTATAACAACTTAGGAGTACCAAACTTCTCTCTCAAACACCACCTCACAACCGAGGGGTAGGCCCGTAGCCAAACAACCACAAACACCTCTACCGAAGAGGATACAAACACCAACTCCACCTCTCACTAGAGGGAGCAAACCACAACCTCAACTTCTACCAAAGAGGGAGCAAAGCACAACCTCAACTTCTACCAAAGTGGGAGCAACCACCACTCCAATCAACCTCTACCAAAGAGGGATACACAAATATAAGGAGGGTTTACAACTTGGAGGTTTCCACAACCTCAAACAATCACTTTTCCACAAACCAAAAGATCCTAATAGAATAGGATAGAGGATAAGCTCAGGTGTGAAAAACAAGTGTTTTGAACAAAGAAAATCTCTTGGGAAAAATACCAAATAGATATAGAGTATTAGATCAAGAAACAAATTCCCAAAACCTATTTTCTTTGAAATAACAAAGCACTTTAAAACAAATAGATGAATCTTTTTAGCACTAAAACTCTTTTAAAAACTTGTTTAAAACACTTGTAGATAGGAGAAATTTTTGCTCTGAAAATCTTGTCCAAAACCCCCAAGAAATGGGGTATAAATAGGCTTCTCCAAAAACTAGCCGTTGGGCTGTTTTTACAGCCTGGACGGCTGGCGGTCGACCGCCCGGTCAACCGTCAACGGTCGATTTTTCGACCGTTGGAGGAAGCCGGTCGACCGCCCAAAAACAGAGAGCAGAGCTCTCTGGTCCGGTCGACCGGCCCAATGCCAGGCCCAGACGTGCACAGGCTGTGCACGTCGGTCGACCGCCCGGTCGACCGGCTCCTGGGTCGGTCGACCGTGCGGTCGACCGACAGAGCCTGTCAGGCACTGTTCTAGGTTAGAAACTGGGCTTAAAAATATTATAATAAATCCCATAAATCTTCTAAAAATCCACAAAAATATTTTTATCATTTTACATTGATATATAAACATGTGATAAAAATTTCTAGACAAATATCAAATATTTGAAACCATTTTTTGTCTTACAAGTTTTATCAAAAATCAAAAACTGTATTTTACCAAACTTGTATTT
Organism: Agave tequilana; assembly: GCA_038442645.1. NCBI lineage: Eukaryota > Viridiplantae > Streptophyta > Magnoliopsida > Asparagales > Asparagaceae > Agave > Agave tequilana. Next base: position 98,360 of record JAVJIF010017210.1, on the reverse strand, counting down.
TTCAATAGGAAATCTGATTTTTCCTAAAACTTATTGAAATACAAAAACATGATATTTAAACATTATTAGGCATGTTGCATATGGACATAGGTCCAATATACATGAAACAAATATATATCATAATTTTTGTCTTTAATTTCAAAAATATGTTTTGTTAAAAATATCAAAACATAAAACGTGTGTGTATTGTGCACTTGAGCATATCAACTATCTAAACTTTACACATGGATCTAAAACACAATCTAAACTAGGATACCTAAGTCTTCTTGACGATCTTCCATCTTCAAGTCGACTCGATCCAAAACGATGATCCACGAGCTAGACTCCAACGAGTGCACTGTATGATCTTGATGCTCGGGCTCTGAAATCACCATGTGAAAGGCTTCAAAACTCCTTTGTTGAAGCTAATCACCAACTAATAACTTGATTAATGATCTGAAACTAAACATCACAAGATTATTAGTAATCATAACTACATGAGTTAATCATCATCAAAACTAGAGTGGAAGGCCTCTGGGCCAACACGAGGCAATCAAACACCACCTCACACAAGAGGGGTAGGCCCGTAGCCAAACAACCACAATCCACCTCTACCGAAGAGGGATACAAACCAACATCAACTCCACCTCACCAAGAGGGAGTACACCACAATCTCAAGCTCTACCAAAGAGGGAGCACCCCACAAGAACAAGGGTTTACAACTTGGTGGTATGTTTCAACCACAAACCAATTCCCTTTTTCCACAAAACAAAGATCCTAATAGAATAGGATAGAAGATAAGCTCAAGTGTGAAAAACAAAGTGTTTTGATCAAAGAAATTCTCTTGAGAAAACACCAAAATAGATATGAAAATATTAGATCAAAACTAGTTCCCAAAACCTAATTTCTTTGAAATAAACAAAACACTTTAAAACAAAAGATGAATCCTTTTTGGCACAAAAACACTTTTGAAAACTTGTTAAAAACACTTGTAGATAGGAGAAATTTTTGCTCTAGAAATCTTATGCAAAACCCCCAAGAAATGGGGTATAAATAGGCTGCTCCAAAAACTAGCCGTTGGGCTGTTTTTACAGCCTGGACGGCTGGCGGTCGACCGCCAACGGTCGACCGCCCGGTCGACCGCCCAAAACCAGAGAGCAGAGCTCTCTGGTCCGGTCGACCGGCCCAAGTGCCAGGCAACGTGCACAGTTCTGTGCACGTCGGTCGACCGACCGGTCAACCGGCTCCTGGTTCGAATATTGATAGTTTGGCAAGTTATCCTTTTCCTGAAATCGAACTTGAAAATGAATATGATCATGAATCTCAACTTAGTGATTCAATTTTACTTCCTGATTCAATAATGACTCCGGTATCTTCACCTGATTTCAATCTTTTCCCCGAGTCAACATTGGATCCTGTGCCAATTCATAATGAAATTGAATCACCCATTCTTGATGATCATATTGAACTTGACCAATTTCACTTTTGAAAATCCTATTGACAAATTGGCAAGTTCTCATTTTTTTGATATTGAACTCAATGAGATATGTGACCTAGATTCTCAAATCTGTGATCCTCAACTTTCTGAATCAATATTGACTCCTGTTTTGTTACCAAACTTGAGTAATATTTTAGAGTCAGTTTTGATTCCCCCACCTATCATTCCTGAACTTGAATCACCAATATTAAGTCACATTCCATTGTTGGAAAATAAATGTGGACTTGAGTTTCACTTTCTTGACTTGGACCCAATTCCTGAACCTATTTCGACTCCTGAACCTTTACTTGACTTAAGTGACCTTCCTGAGTCGGTATTAGTTTCTGTACTTCTTGAGTCCAAGTCAGTCATTCTATCTTTTCACACTCCATTCTGGGACGAGGTAGTTGACAAATTTGACTCCGAAATTAATTATGGAATTTGAAAATTAGATGGGGTCAAGTATTTAATAAAAATCCTTTATGGATTCATAATTTTAATGGGTTATATTAATGAAATTTCTGGTGGGTTCTTCCGAACCCCACGAAAACATTTCGTGGACCAATCAGACCACCACCGGACCACCACCTTAAGGTAATATTTTCCTTCCCTTTCGTCTTTTTCATGCATCTATGCATTAATTCATACATTGAGGACAATGCATGAGATAGGTGTGGGGGAGGGTCTAACATAACTTTTCTTTTTATTATTAAAAAAACAAATTTAACATTTTCTTTGTTTTTAAAAACTTTTTGAAAATAGAAATAATATTTTGACATATTTTTTGTAAGAAATTAAGTTAATTTTAAGGAATAGGAAAATCTAAATTAGGATTTCTTATACTTGGTCAAAATAAGATTATTTGTTTGATTTTTAGGGTTAGGAAGATAATTTGTCAAAGTAATTTAGTCTTGATCTTTACCTTGATGAAATATGCACACTTCATACACTTACACACTTAGGGTTCAAAAACAAAGATTCTTATGCCTTATATAAAAAAAAGAAAGATAAACAAATCTAATTATTGACTAGTTAGGTGCTTTGGCCTAAGCAAGCCTTAGTATTTAAGCGAAAGATGATTAGATAAGTTTAAAAAATATATATATATAAAAATTTCCTGATTAAGCTGGGTATTTGTGCCTAATAAAGCATAAGTATTCACGCCTAAAAGAGGTCCATATAATAAAATCCTTAATTTTGTGGCCTTATTTGCTCGAGTCCTTAAGTCCTTGGGGTGTTTTCTCACCCGGTGCCCTAAGACCGTTTGGTTTGGGAGTCATCGATTAAAGGCTCGTTACATGGGCAGATTAGAAAGCCTAATAGAACTAAGGAATAATACCACAATATATATATATATATATATATATATATATATATATATTATATATATATATATATATATATATAAATAAGGCATAAGAGTTAGAGTTAATGAACCCTTAGTCAAAATTTTCACAGTCACAAGTGCATATGACTTAGGGTAAAGTAATAGACTAGATGAGAAGTACAATTTGACTCCTTACTTTAATTGATAACAAATTTCTGAATAGAGACTAAGCTTGGGAATGAAAAATTCAGTTTTCCTATAACTTATAGATTGCTTAGATCTTACAATTATATTTCAAATATTTTTCTCTTTCAAAATGCTTTTCGAAAATACTAACTCTTTATTTCCCTTTCTTTATGGATTTTGTGGGTGTAATCCGCTGAAAACCCTCACGAGACAAAACTCATCCTCTAGGGAAAACCTAGAGGTTTAACGGCTTGTTGCACATGCTCAGTGCAATCGCGTGACCTGCGAAAGTGGTCTAATAATCCTTAGTATAGTTTAGTTGTTTTGCTCGAGGACGAGCAAAAGATAGGTATGGGGGTGTGATTGGTCGCTAATGTTGCATATTTAGTATCATATTCCATACTTGTTATAGAATAAAACTCTGCATTATCCTAATTAATTGTTTAATTTATTTGCAGGCCCATTCCTTAAGGAGATGAAGAGAAATGAGCCTAAAAGCCCACCAAATTCTGAATTAAATCAGAATTAATTCGCACTCACTGAATCAGGGCAAAATCAAGAGGTTGAAAACCGGTTGAGAAGAATCCTCTCAGAATCGATCGGTTAAAGCCAAGAATTCAAGGCCATTTCGTCACAATACTGGACTCAAACGAAGAAACCAACTGAAGATAAAAGCAGAAGGGAATACCAGGATGACCCACCAACAGGGTGTGGCTACCTGGCCACACCCTGGCCGCGGAAACGCGGCAAAAGCCGCGTTTCCGCGGCTTGGTTGGGGAGTTAGGGGGAGTGTTTGCTCCCCCGATCTCCCCGGGATCCTCCTCGTGTGGGTTATGCCTATAAAAAGCCAGTATTTGCACGCAAAATGGGACGACCATGCAGAGATAGGATTTAGACGAGTTTTCCATTTCTTAGTTTAGGTTTTTCTTTTCTTTATTAATTTGTATGTAAGCTTAGAATAGATGAAGATTCATGTAAGTAAGAGAGAGAGAGGCTGATGTTGAGAGTGACACCGATGTACCCTCCTCCTTTCTTCCATTGTTTCTGCAAGTAATAAAGGTAAATGCTTCTTTTTATGTTCGTATTTTCTTTTGTTTTCTTCTTCCTCTTTTTACTTTACCTCTTTTGTTTTTGATGAGCTTGCAAGTGAATTCAGAAGTATAAGTATACAGAAGACTTTGTGAGTACCAACGATACTTCATGAAGACATTCTTCTCCTCAAGATCCGTATCACTTCAATCTTGCAAGGCTTGATGATATAATGCGAACAGGGCCTGAGCTCGATCTTATGACCTATGCGTTGAACGCCTCCAAAGCAAGGAAGAACATGCAAAGGTTTCCAAGTAAGTCATCAATCAAATTAGGTAAGTATTTCTTCAACCTTCTTTCTTTCTTTTATTTCTTTAGTGTAGATCACCACTTCTTCCAAATCGTTTTCACTCTTTTTTAAATTCATTTGTATATAGTCATTCTCCAGTTTTCTCCACCTTCTTCATCTCTCATTTTCTTTCTAACTTTAACATAACTTTCTTTTTCATTTTCATTTCTTTAAACAAAGAAGAATCTTCGTTTTATCTTCATTAAGATTTCAATAAAGAAACGTAAACGCTTCTATCGCAAAGCCCTCCTTGTGGATCACGACCCGCATAGCCACTTGCTATAGCGGTAAGAATTGAGCACTTGCACATCTTCATTCTAAATCTAAAAATCTGTATTTTTTGTGCAGGTTTTGCCTCAATCAAATTTTGGTGCCGTTGCCGGGGAGGGTAACGGTTTTTATTGAAATCTGATTTTTATTGAATTTTTAGAACTAAAACAAATTTTCTTCTCTGTTGCAGGTTATAGGGCAAGCAAAGCAGGAAAAAAGGATTGCAGAAACATATAAGTGGTCTTGGGCCTCTGTTCCAGAAAACAGAGACCAAGTACCCTTTAAATTGCCGTGTTTTCTCGGCTTTTGCCGCGTTTCCGCGGCAAGGAAGAGTTCACTACTAACTGTCTTTGTAACGCCCCGATCCCGGCGATACGGGGACGTCACTGCAACGTATATACGTAGGTCAGAACTACCCTCCCGTATATACGCTAAGCATCAGTACAGACAAGAATCAGAGTACGGAAGCAAATGGTGCATTATACATTCCAACACATATATATACAATCACAGAGTTATCACCAGAGGTGATGAATATTACAATAATATAACATCACAGACATGCGCAAATGCGAGAGTACAAAAGGTATACATATGTGAATGGTACAAAGGGGAGCTCACATACAGTATACAAGGAAAAGTACAAGAGTAATAGAAATAGGGCACTCACGAGTTTGCTAAGAGGAAACTCGAGAGGCACAAAGGGGGCCTGGAAGGATGTGGCTCTGGACGGTCGGCTGGAGATCCACGCTACCGCTGCGCCACTCTGAGCAGTAACGGGAAAAATCCATACGCTCCAAGCTCCAAAACCTGGACATGAGAATCCAGGGGAGTCAGTGAAACTCCCCAGGCGAGTATGATATAATGCCAGGTGGCGAGCCAGGATGAGTACGAGTGTCAAGTACAAAAGACAGGAGGGTTAGAACACAAATGAAGTATATAAGAAATGATATCAAGTAAGAAATACTCAGGAGGCAGATAGGTTAGGGCAGGCATGAACAGGTATGGCATAATAATCATAAAACAGGAAATCCGAATAAAATCAATACAACAAATATGGTAAGGCACATCACAGATTCATAGCCATTTAAGTTGCAGGCTTTAGTATGCGTCCCATTCCACATACCTCTACTTACAACTTAAAGAGCCGGTTATTATGACACTTCATTATTACTCGTCTGACCCATATATCTCGGTATGTGACCTGGTGTACAGCCAACCCACATACATCCATATATAAGCAAGTCGAGGTGGTTATTGGAAACAGCGGGGGTATCAACGAACTATATTTACAGTGGGTCCCGTACATGCCCGGACCACGGTCACAGTATGTTCCGTTGCATGGAAACGGAAGCCAGCCGCAAGGCTTATCCAGGAGGAGGGACTTATGTATGCCCTATATAACAGTCGTATAGGGAGCCAGCTCTCCCCCTCGGTCCCCTGGTGGCCCTCAGGTCAGACCGGAAACATTTTAGTTGCACAACATTCCTAATACCACTGTAAACACGAACACATATCGATATCCACATGTTTCCCCCGACCCAATGCAATTCGGTCCTTTTTAGGATTCATTAGTTTAATTATCACTTTACGGGAAAAACAGGAAATAGGCATGATCAGGAATTCAGGAGTACACAAGTACTATATAGTCAGGTCACTGCATGTAAAGCAGGAAAACAGGTCACTGATCATGATACAAGATAACAAGTCAAGGTTCCCGTAAAGATGACAATCACAAGTCAAGTATATCATGCTGGGTGTCAAGTGATAGCATGACAGGGTGGTGATAATTAGTAAACAACCAAGCATATCAAAGGATTGATAATAGTCGGGTTAAGTCATGGCAAGAGATTGATAATAGTCAGGGCAAGTCATAGCATAACTAAAGGGTCTTGACAAATAGTAGCATGGCAGGTGGTCAGGTGATAACACACTAGATGGTCAGGTGATATACATGTGTTAAAAGGAAGCATACAACTAACAAGTCTGAAGCAATGACAAGCAGTAACATAGAAGTAACTCAAAGTCCAACGACCACGAAGGGTCGGCCACGCATGGTATATGATAAAGAAACAAGCATATCATAAGCAAGGCACAAGCACAAGATGAAACTACCATAATATAAGCAATTGTAGTGCAATACATGAATAGGGAAATAAGAAGCGAAATACTTATCGACCGATGAAACGGGAAACTCAAATAGAGGCGAGACTACTCGCCTAAATCACCAATATGCCGAAAGATCCAATATCCACGGAAGCTCGGGATGCGCCACAAACCTGATATAAACATGTAGAGAGAAGGGGAGAGAGAAAGAGAGAAGGGAAGATGATGTTTGTCAAGTGACAAGTCAAACAATACCAATATATGATATAAGACTCAAGGATATGGTTCATATTCAAGAAAGAAATCAACTATAACAGACAGCCAAAGTTAGTCGACTAGGTGGAAAGAGTAGTCGACTAATAAAGGGGTTAGTCGACTAACAGGCTGGTATAGTCGACTAAAACTGGGTTCCAGAGAGTTGATATTCTGATTCAGGAAAAGTTAGTCGACTAGGGTCATAGGGGTAGTCGACTAACAGACATGACAAGTCAACTGATAGTTAGGCTAAGTCGACTAATACTGAGTAACAGAGAGTTGGGTTTTGGTTTCAGGAAAAGTTAGTCGACTAGGGTCAAGGGAGTAGTCGACTAATCGAGGTTTCTAGTCGACTAATAAATAACCTAAGTCGACTAAAACTGTGCTCCAGAAAGGTTACGTTTCAGCTAGAGTTTTCTAGTCGACTAATCGACTGGAAACAGCAACAGAACAGATTTTCTAGGGTTTTGTTTGATGGCTAAATAATCATGGATTTGAAGACACAATTGAACATGATAGATAAACTTAAGTATACTAAGAATTAATCAAGCCTTGGTGATGAAAATTACTTACCAAAAGGAGTGGTTGATGATGGAAAAGAGAGTGGAGATGTTGGTGGAGTTGATGAAGTTGTTGGAGTTGATGACCTTGTGGTGGCTTCCCATGGAGATGAAGGAGGAAGAAGATGAAGGAGAGAAGTTGGAGTAGGTGTAGTGGTGGAGATGAAGGAGATGGAGGTGGCTAGGGTTTGGCTCTTGGTGAAGAGAAGAAAGAGAAAGGTGAAGTGAAGAATGAAGTGAAAAGGATTAGAAATGAAAAGGAAAAGTATTTATAGGTTTTTTGGATTTGTGAAGGTGATGCAATTAAAGTAGAAGAGAGGGGGTTTTGTGCAAATATGGGAGGGTGAGGTGTCCCTCACTTGGCCACTTGGCCGGCCATGGGGGAGAGAGAGAATGAGTGGGATTTAAAAAGGATTAGGTGAAAGTGAGTGGGATTATGTGGAAAATTGGAATTATTGGGAAATTGGAAAAGGCTTTGGTTAGTGGAGGAAGGAAAGAAATAAAGGAAAAGGAAAAAGGAAAATAAATTATAATGAGAAGATGTTTTCTTGGGGAAGAAGATGAAAATAATGGAAGTGGCGGATTCCCGGGATTCAGTTGCGGATGCGGAAATCTTTCGGGAAAATACCGGAATCGTCCGAAATTCAAGTATCTCGGAACGACCCGAAATAATTACCAAAATCAAGAATATAATACTAAGTATCATAGTGAAATCCGTTTTAAGAAATACTTTATAGTTTTAAAACTAAAAATCCCGGAATCAGTTACCTACCGACTCCGATGGAATTTTCATAAAATCATAAAATCCTCAGAAAAGAATGTAGGTAGAAAATATGATTCTAAGGAATAAAGCCTAAAGGACCATCATGAAATTCCAACTGTTTGAGAATTAAAAATCTAGGAATCGGTCAGCGGCACTAGCCGACACCGATTTTGAAGACTTTCATTTTAATTCTAGAAAAATCTAGAAAATCATAGAAAATATATAATATTGAAAAATGATATTTAAAACTAAAATCGGTCAATTCTAATTATCAGAATATCTAAATCGAGTAATACTCTAGGATCGGGCCTTCGGTTCAGACTAGGGCTGACTCCGAATCCACGAATCCAAATCCAAGACAAAACAGTCATATAAGGAATTCATAATACAGAATGAATACAGAAAACAAATCGAAAAATACGATCGAAAAATCTGAATACGCAACTAAGTACGTATTCCGGGAACGGGGTATTACAATCCACCCACCTTACAAAAAATTGCGTCCTCGCAATTTCGTTAAGGGGTAAATTGAATACAAGGGGACAGCGGTGGAATTTTATACCGGTTAAGATATGAAGCACTAGAGGTAGGGCTCTCAAGTTGGCCGAACAATAATCATCCTCCGCACTTCCGGCTGTATAAATCTTCGAATAATGCTGAATAATACTGCTGATGTCGTGGCTGTGCAATAAATGAGCCAGAATACCGAAGATAAAGAAAACCCTGATAGTCCTGAGCATAATAAAGAAGGCCGATAATTAAGAATCCCGAATACCAGGCACCAATCACCCTGAACGATGTAGTAGAGAATGTAGAATATCCGTAGAGAATTCCGACTGCTGACTTCTGAAAGATAGCCAGATCAAGATCGATCTGGAGAATACCAAGCTTCATAGAATTCACCGAAGAGATCACATAATAGCTTCATTCAGAACCAGCCACTACCTTTCTAGTCTAGTCATATCTTAAGTTAGCATAAAGGCTTCATAAACCAAAACAGGGAAAGGATAGGAGGAATTAAGAATCAAAGGAAAGATAGTCAAGAAATAGATAACTCTGCACTTGTAGTTGGAATGTATAACCAAGACTCAAGTATTCCAGTTGCAATTTCATTACCATTAATTTGCCCTCTGGACGTACTGAGGAAGTTAGAGCCTAAGCTCTGATACCAACCTGTAACGCCCCGATCCCGGCGATACGGGGACGTCACTGCAACGTATATACGTAGGTCAGAACTACCCTCCCGTATATACGCTAAGCATCAGTACAGACAAGAATCAGAGTACGGAAGCAAATGGTGCATTATACATTCCAACACATATATATACAATCACAGAGTTATCACCAGAGGTGATGAATATTACAATAATATAACATCACAGACATGCGCAAATGCGAGAGTACAAAAGGTATACATATGTGAATGGTACAAAGGGGAGCTCACATACAGGTATACAAGGAAAAGTACAAGAGTAAATAGAAATAGGGCACTCACGAGTTTGCTAAGAGGAAACTCGAGAGGCACAAAGGGGGCCTGAAGGATGTGGCTCTGGACGGTCGGCTGGAGATCCACGCTACCGCTGCGCCACTCTGAGCAGTAACGGGGAAATCCATACGCTCCAAGCTCCAAAACCTGGACATGAGAATCCAGGGGAGTCAGTGAAACTCCCCAGGCGAGTATGATATAATGCCAGGTGGCGAGCCAGGATGAGTACGGGTGTCAAGTACAAAAGACAGGAGGGTTAGAACACAAATGAAGTATATAAGAAATGATATCAAGTAAGAAATACTCAGGAGGCAGATAGGTTAGGGCAGGCATGAACAGGTATGGCATAATAATCATAAAACAGAAAATCCGAATAAAACCAATACAACAAATATGGTAAGGCACATCACAGATTCATAGCCGTTTAAGTTGCAGGCTTTAGTATGCGTCCCATTCCACATACCTCTACTTACAACTTAAAGAGCCGGTTATTATGACACTTCATTATTACTCGTCTGACCCATATATCTCGGTATGTGACCTGGTGTACAGCCAACCCACATACATCCATATATAAGCAAGTCGAGGTGGTTATTGGAAACAGCGGGGGTATCAACGAACTATATTTACAGTGGGTCCCGTACATGCCCGGGACCACGGTCACAGTATGTTCCGTTGCATGGAAACGGAAGCCAGCCGCAAGGCTTATCCAGGAGGAGGGACTTATGTATGCCCTATATAACAGTCGTATAGGGAGCCAGCTCTCCCCTCGGTCCCCTGGTGGCCCTCAGGTCAGACCGGAAACATTTTAGTTGCACAACATTCCTAATACCACTGTAAACACGAACACATATCGATATCCGCATGTTTCCCCCGACCCAATGCAATTCGGTCCTTTTTAGGATTCATTAGTTTAATTATCACTTTACGGGAAAAACAGGAAATAGGCATGATCAGGAATTCAGGAGTACACAAGTACTATATAGTCAGGTCACTGCATGTAAAGCAGGAAAACAGGTCACTGATCATGATACAAGATAACAAGTCAAGGTTCCCGTAAAGATGACAATCACAAGTCAAGTATATCATGCTGGGTGTCAAGTGATAGCATGACAGGGTGGTGATAATTAGTAAACAACCAAGCATATCAAAGGATTGATAATAGTCGGGTTAAGTCATGGCAAGAGATTGATAATAGTCAGGGCAAGTCATAGCATAACTAAAGGGTCTTGACAAATAGTAGCATGGCAGGTGGTCAGGTGATAACACACTAGATGGTCAGGTGATATACATGTGTTAAAAGGAAGCATACAACTAACAAGTCTGAAGCAATGACAAGCAGTAACATGGAAGTAACTCAAAGTCCAACGACCACGAAGGGTCGCCACGCATGGTATATGATAAAGAAACAAGCATATCATAAGCAAGGCACAAGCACAAGATGAAACTACCATAATATAAGCAATTGTAGTGCAATACATGAATAGGGAAATAAGAAGCGAAATACTTATCGACCGATGAACGGGAAACTCAAATAGAGGCGAGACTACTCGCCTAAATCACCAATATGCCGAAAGATCCAATATCCACGAAGCTCGGGATGCGCCACAAACCTGATATAAACATGTAGAGAGATGGGGAGAGAGAAAGAGAGAAGGGAAGATGATGTTTGTCAAGTGACAAGTCAAACAATACCATATATGATATAAGACTCAAGGATATGGTTCATATTCAAGAAAGAAATCAACTATAACAGACAGCCAAAGTTAGTCGACTAGGTGGAAAGAGTAGTCGACTAATAAGGGGTTAGTCGACTAACAGTCTGGTATAGTCGACTAAAACTGGGTTCCAGAGAGTTGATATTCTGATTCAGGAAAGTTAGTCGACTAGGGTCATAGGGGTAGTCGACTAACAGACATGACAAGTCGACTGATAGTTAGGCTAAGTCGACTAATACTGAGTAACAGAGAGTTGGGTTTTGGTTTCAGGAAAAGTTAGTCGACTAGGGTCAAGGGAGTAGTCGACTAATCGAGGTTTCTAGTCGACTAATAAATAACCTAAGTCGACTAAAACTGTGCTCCAGAAAGGTTACGTTTCAGCTAGAGTTTTCTAGTCGACTAATCTATAGGTCTAGTCGACTAATCGACTGGAAACAGCAACAGAACAGATTTTCTAGGGTTTTGTTTGATGGCTAAATAATCATGGATTTGAAGACACAATTGAACATGATAGATAAACTTAAGTATACTAAGAATTAATCAAGCCTTGGTGATGAAAATTACTTACCAAAAGGAGTGGTTGATGATGGAAAAGAGAGTGGAGATGTTGGTGGAGTTGATGAAGTTATTGGAGTTGATGACCTTGTGGTGGCTTCCCATGGAGATGAAGGAGGAAGAAGATGAAGGAGAGAAGTTGGAGTAGGTGTAGTGGTGGAGATGAAGGAGATGGAGGTGGCTAGGGTTTGGCTCTTGGTGAAGAGAAGAAAGAGAAAGGTGAAGTGAAGAATGAAGTGAAAAGGATTAGAAATGAAAAGGAAAAGTATTTATAGGTTTTTTGGATTTGTGAAGGTGATGCAATTAAAGTAGAAGAGAGGGGGTTTTGTGCAATTATGGGGAGGGTGAGGTGTCCCTCACTTGGCCACTTGGCCGGCCATGGGGAGAGAGAGAATGAGTGGGATTTAAAAAGGATTAGGTGAAAGTGAGTGGGATTATGTGGAAAATTGGAATTATTGGAAAATTGGAAAAGGCTTTGGTTAGTGGAGGAAGGAAAGAAATAAAGGAAAAGGAAAAAGGAAATAAATTATAATGAGAAGATGTTTTCTTGGGAAGAAGATGAAAATAATGGAAGTGGCGGATTCCCGGGATTCAGTTGCGGATGCGGAAATCTTTCGGGAAAATACCGGAATCGTCCGAATTCAAGTATCTCGGAACGACCCGAAATAATTACCAAAATCAAAAATATAATACTAAGTATCATAGTGAAATCCGTTTTAAGAAATACTTTATAGTTTTAAAACTAAAAATCCCGAGTCAGTTACCTACCGACTCCGATGGAATTTTCATAAAATCATAAAATCCTCAGAAAAAGAATGTAGGTAGAAAATATGATTCTAAGGAATAAAGCCTAAAGGACCATTATGAAATTCCAAACTGTTTGAGAATTAAAAATCTAGGAATCGGTCAGCGGCACTGGCCGACACCGGTTTTGAAGACTTTCATTTTAATTCTAGAAAAATCTAGAAAATCATAGAAAATATATAATATTGAAAAATGATATTTAAAACTAAAATCGGTCAATTCTAATTATCAGAATGTCTAAATCGAGTAATACTCTAGGATCGGGCCTTCGGTTCAGACTAGGGCTGACTCCGAATCCACGAATCCAAATCCAAGACAAAACAGTCATATAAGGAATTCATAATACAGAATGAATACAGAAAACAAATCGAAAAATATGATCGAAAAATCTGAATACGCAACTAAGTACGTATTCCGGGAACGGGGTATTACAGTCTTTTTTTGCAGGGCTGCTTACTTTGCAAAAACTAGTTTTCTGCAACTTTATTTCTTATATGCTATCACCAAAAGCCTGCTAATAAATCAACAGTAAAATTTTTGTTGAAAAAGTTAAAAAATTGATTAGACGTTTGCATTTTAGGCACGTGTCTTTTCAATTCATTTACTTTACTGTTGAAGAGTGCTGGAGCAAGGTACGTTCGCATTGCATTTAGAATAGGACTCATCTCTTGGTTGATTTACATAGCTTTGAGTGAATCTTATTTACATATCTTGTACACTTGCACAAACTGATCTTAAGGGCACCACCCATTAACAAGATAAGGTGGAGATTTAATCACCTTTCCTTGGCCCAAAAATCAGATTCCAAGCACTCACTAACCCAAGCCTAACTAAAATGAGTAGACGTTGGCCCTAGTGACATCTTGGACTCAATTAGGAGATTATCCTAAGGGGAAAGGTGTTGGAATTTGACTCCTGCCAAATCAGTGTCTAGGAAAGGGATTAAGGGCCGAAAGCCCGAAGGTTGGTGGTTATTTAATTAAGGAACGTCTTTGACGGAAAACCTCCCACCAATCTTGCCCTGACCTGGCTGATTAGCTTGTGGTCAAAGTCTGCATTAGACCTCCCGTGGACAGTCTAATCAGTTAAGAGTCGTCTAGGTCATAGGTCTACCCTAACTTAGGTTAGAATTTTTTCTTATTTGTTTGCTTATTGTTTGTTTTTTCTTTCTTTTTGTGTGCATTCTATTGTGTGATATGGCTTATAATAACAATTTTTTCAACTTTAATAGTAATCCATATTACACACCGACTTCTTTTTCGGATATTACCAACCCGGCATATCATAACTTTAACCAACCTAGTGTGCCGGATTGGTCTTATCCGAACCAATATAACCCATGTCCCCAATCTTATAACTATAATTTTCATGATAATTTCAACTCTTCACAGAGTCAGTGGGGATTCACCTTCCCGAGTCTAATTTTTAACCAACTTGTCCTCCTTCTCCACCTAGTCCACAATATTTTTAAGATTCATACTCAGTTCCACCAGTCCAAAATAGAAAACCATCAATTTTGGAAAGGAGTATGTGTGAGTCCAAACAAAAATCACAAAATATGATGGACTCACAATTTCACCACCAATTCCTAAACAACACTTCATCTTTTCAACAAGACTATGAACCCATCAACTATGAAAAGATGCTTGAAGCCATGACTCAGGCTCAAAACGCTCGTAATCGTGACATAGATATGATGGTCGAATCTCTACGTTCCCACTGTTTGACCAGTTCTGATGTCGCTAACCATTCTGTTAGAGTCGAAGAGTCATGTAGTTTTGGAAATCAAGGTTCCATTTCAGAACAGTCATTTGAACTTGCCCAAACTCCAAATTTTGAAAAGAATATTGACAGTTTGGCAAGTTATCCTTTTCCTGAAATCGAACTTGAAAATGAATATGATCATGAATCTCAACTTAGTGATTCAATTTTACTTCCTGATTCAATAATGACTCCGGTGTCTTCACCTGATTTCAATCTTTTCCCCGAGTCAACATTGGATCATGTGCCAATTCATAATGAAATTGAATCACCCATTCTTGATGATCATATTGAACTTGACCAATTTTACACTTTTGAAAATCCTATTGACAAATTGGCAAGTTCTCATTTTTTGATATTGAACTCAATGAGATATGTGACCTAGATTCTCAAATCTGTGATCCAGTTCAACTTTCTGAATCAATATTGACTCCTGTTTTGTTACCAAACTTGAGTAATATTTTAGAGTCAGTTTTGATTCCCCCACCTATCATTCCTAAACTTGAATCACCAATATTAAGTCACATTCCATTGTTGGAAAATAAATGTGGACTTGAGTTTCACTTTCTTGACTTGGACCCAATTCCTGAACCTATTTCGACTCCTGAACCTTTACTTGACTTAAGTCACCTTACTGAGTCGGTATTAGTTCCTATACTTCCTGAGTCCAAGTCAATCATTCTATCTTTCCACACTCCATTCTGAGATGAGGTGGTTGACAATTTGACTCCGAAATTAATTATGGAATTTGGAAATTAGATGGGGTCAAGTATTTAATAAAAATCCTTTATGGATTCATAATTTTAATGAGTTATATTAGTGAAATTTCTGGTGGGTTCTTCCGAACCCCACAAAAAGTTGATTGGGCCACATTTCGTGGACCAATCAGACCACCACCGGAACCACCACCTTAAGGTAACATTTTCCTTCTCTTTCGTCTTTTTCATGCATCTATGCATTAATTCATACATTGAGGACAATGCATGAGATAGGTGTGGGGAGGGTCTAACATAACTTTTCTTTTTATTATTAAAAAAAACAAATTTAACATTTTCTTTGTTTTTAAAAAGTTTTTGAAAATAGAAATAATATTTTGACATATTTTTTGTAAGAAATTAAGTTAATTTTAAGGAATAGGAAAATCTAAATTAGGATTTCTTATACTTGGTCAAAATAAGATTATTTGTTTGATTTTTAGGGTTAGGAAGATAATTTGTCAAAGTAATTTAGTCTTGATCTTTACCTTGATGAAATATGTACACTTCATACACTTACACACTTAGGGTTCAAAAACAAAGATTCTTATGCCTTATAAAAAAAAAAGATAAACAAATCTAATTATTGACTAGTTAGGTGCTTTGGCCTAAGCAAGCCTTAGTATTTAAGCGAAAGATGATTAGATAAGTTTAAAAATATATATATATATATATATAAAAATTCCCTGATTAAGCTGGGTATTTGTGCCTAATAAAGTATAAGTATTCACGCCTAAAAGAGGTCCATATAATAAAATCCTTAGTTTTGTGGCCTTGTTTGCTCGAGTCCTTAAGTCCTTGGGGTTTTTTCTCACCCGATGCCCTAAGACCGTTTGGTTTGTGAGTCATCGATTAAAGGCTCGTTACATGGGCAGATTAGAAAGCCTAATAGAACTCAGGAATAATACCACCAATATATATATATATATATATATATATATATATATATATATATATATATATAAATAAGGCATAAGAGTTAGAGTTAATGAACCCCTAGTCAAAATTTTCACAGTCACAAGTGCATATGACTTAGGGTAAAGTAATAGACTAGATGAGAAGTACAATTTGACTCCTTACTTTAATTGATAACAAATTTCTGAATAGAGACTAAGTTTGGGAATGAAAAATTCAGTTTTCCTATAACTTATAGATTGCTTAGATCTTACAATTATATTTCAAATATTTTTCTCTTTCAAAATGCTTTTCGAAAATACTAACTCTTTGTTTCCCTTTCTTTATGGATTTTGTGGGTGTAATCCGCTGAAACCCTCACGAGACAAACTCGTCCTCTAGGGGAAACCTAGAGGTTTAACGGCTTGTTGCACATGCTCAGTGCAATCGCGTGACCTGCGAAAGTGGTCTAATAATCCTTAGTATAGTTTAGTTGTTTTGCTCGAGGACGAGCAAAAGATAGGTATGGGGGTGTGATTGGTCGCTAATGTTGCATATATAGTATCATATTTCCATACTTGTTATAGAATAAAACTCTGCATTGTCCTAATTAATTGTTTAATTTATTTGCAGGCCCATTCCTTAAGGAGATGAAGAGAAATGAGCCCAAAAGCCCACCAAATTCTGAATTAAATCAGAATTAATTCGCACTCACTGAATCAAAGCAAAATCAAGAGGTTGAAAACCAGTTGAGAAGAATCCTCTCAGAATCGATCGATTAAAGCCAAGAATCCAAGGCCATTTCGTCACAATACTAGACTCAAACGAAGAAACTAACTGAAGATAAAAGAAGAAGGGAATACCAGGACGACCCACCAACAGGGTGTGGCCACCTGGCCACACCCTGGCCACGGAAATGCGGCAAAAGCCGCGTTTTCGGGGCTTGGTTGGGGAGTTAGGGAGAGTGTTTGCTCCCCCGATCTCCCCGGGATCCTCCTCGTGTGGGTTATGCCTATAAAAAGCCAGTATTTGCACGCAAAATGGGACGACCATGCAGAGATAGGATTTAGACTAGTTTTTCCATTTCTTAGTTTAGGTTTTTCTTTTCTTTTTATGTAATTTGTATGTAAGCTTAGAATAGATGAAGATTCATGTAAGTAAGAGAGAGAGGCTGATGTTGAGAGTGACACCGATGTACCCTCCTCCTTTCTTCCATTGTTTCTGCAAGTAATAAAGGTAAATGCTTCTTTTTATGTTCGTATTTTCTTTTGTTTTCTTCTTCCTCTTTCTACTTTACCTCTTTTGTTTTTGATGAGCTTGCAAGTGAATTCAGAAGTATAAGTATACAAAAGACTTTGTGAGTGCCAACGATACTTCATGAAGACGTTCTCCTCCTCAAGATCCGTATCACTTCATTCTTGCAAGGCTTGATGATATAATGCGAACAGGGCCTGAGCTCGATCTTATGACCTATGCGTTGAACGCCTCCAAAGTAAGGTAGAACATGCAAAGGTTTCTAAGTAAGTCATTAATCAAATTAGTAAGTATTTCTTCAATCTTCTTTCTTTTCTTTTATTTCTTTAGTGTAGATCACCACTTCTTCCAAATCGTTTTCACTCTTTTTTCCAATTCATTTGTATATAGTCATTCTCCGATTTTCTCCACCTTCTTCATCTCTCATTTTCTTTCTAACTTTAACATAACTTTCTTTTTCATTTTCATTTCTTTAAACAAAGAAGAATCTTCATTTTATCTTCATTAAGATTTCAATAAAGAAACGTAAACGCTTCTATCGCAAAACCCTCCTTGTGGATCACGACCCGCATAGCCACTTGCTATAGCGGTAAGAATTGAGCACTTACACATCTTCATTCTAAATCTAAAAATCTGTATTTTTTGTGCAGGTTTTGCCTCAATCAATCAACAAAGGGTCCAAGTAAAAAACAAAACATTCTTCTCCCCTTTTTGTTCGAAACATAGAATCAATAAAGAGTGAAAGAAAACAAAAATAAGATGTTCTCCCCATTTTTGTCTTTAAACAAAAACAATGTCAATAAGAGGTCAAATAAAATATGATACCAATTAAAAATGAACAAATACCAATTGAAAAACTAAAATCTTGATACCATTGATAAGTAAACAAATAAGCATCTTGATACCAATTGAAATTAAACAAAATCTTGATACCAATTGTAAGTATTTGTCATTTAAAACATATGATACCAAATGAAAGCATACATACACAAAAACAATATATGAGTATACAAAATGTCAATATTGATACCAATTGAAAAAGACCAATGATACCATTGAAACAACAATAAGATCAAGTGTATATCTCATATAACCTACCACTCATTTCATGCTTATGTTTAAAATGATTTTCAATATAAAGTATACATAGGCATGGTCGCCCATCAATTCGCCCTTCAATGGGTAGGGTTTTCAAAATAGGATTGAAACTTATAGTATGTTTGAAAAACTCTACCATAATGAAGAATTCGAACTAGTTAAATGGAAAAACTTGTTAACTAGTACGAAATCCTTCAAATAAGGAATAACTCAAAGATATTTTTCATGAAAAATAAGTAAATCACATGATCACTCAACACTCAAGGTCCATAAAGCTCATATCATACTCATGAAAACACAATCATGAGAAACATTTAATTGAAGTGAGTGTACAAGTGTTATGTGAAACAAATAATCATGAAAATAGACATTCAAGCTCAATATTCCTCAAAAACATGAAAATCATCAAAACTCGATTTCTTCAAGGCATATGTATGTTAAGTACAAACTAAAGTATACATACATATCCAAAACATAACGAGTCCACAAATGTATATGCATGAAGGCACGTGGCTCAAAGGATATATATGTATAAACAATAGTTTGGACAAGATGGACATATACATGAAGTTAAACATAAACATATGAAAAACATGGATAAAATAGGAATACAAGTTAAATGCATGAATCATCAAAACTAGACAATACTAGCACATCTAATGGTACAAATGAGCGTTCAAGCACAAACATATAATGATCTATTTGTGGCCCACTATATGTACAAGTATATATCCTAGTTTTAATGAAAACTAACATTTAAACATATATTCAAAGTATGAAGCATAAACAAGACAAAAATCAACATGATAAACATAAACATGATTATTATGTAAATCCACATGTTATTAGAGTTATGATAAACATGATAGCTAAACATATGCGAGAACACAAAATATGATCCATATTAACATGGGTGTCTCAAAGGCTATACATGCATGTCAATGATCTAATAATCATGGCATTATCATAATAATCACTAAACATTAAAACATGCTATAAAACAAATGAATATGAAAGCATGTAAACATAAATAAGGAGTAAGAGACCGTTACCAAAACCTATGAGGCAACTCTTCAAATCTCCAAACATGGTGGTCCTCTCCACCAAACTCCCCTTGAAAGTGATGCATCCAAATTGTCCTCATGAAGCTCGGAACGCATCCACTTCAAGGTACCGATACTCTCACGTCATGCGAGAGCCCACACCTGCATCAAATACAATAGGGGTGGTCTTTGGTACCATATCTTTTTGGGTCCATGGGGTTAGTACCTTTTCTAACCCAAACAAAATTATTTGCTAAATTAACATCATGTATACGATCATAGCAAAATTTAGCAAGGTGGCCCTTACGTCCACAATGTGTACAAGTGTACACATGAGCATACATAGTGTGATAGTTGTGACCGTGGGTAGCATGTGTATGCCGTGGAGGGTGTACATGCATAGATGGAACTTGTTTCTTTCGAAACAAAGATTCCAACATATATGGCTCAAAACACAATGGCTCAAAGTGGAGCCTAAACAATCTACACTCTTCTTAAGCATGGATATATCATTTTCAATTAAAGAAGAAGTGGTACATGCAATGGGTGATCTAGATGGATCTACCCTAGCATGGCAAACATGAGAATCAATATTATTTTTCAAAGAAATTTTTTCTTTAAACAAACTTCCAAATCCTTTGAAATTGAAGCAATTTTTATTTTCAAAGAATCATTCTCTTTTACAACACAATCAATTTTTGAAGTTAAAGATTCATTTTTCTTCAAAACATTTTCACAATTATTTTTACTTTTCAAAATTTTATTTTCATTACGGGCAAGTTCAAGTTTAGATTTCAATGAATCCCTATCATTCGAAATCTCTACTTTCTCTTGCAAAACCAAATCAAGCTTAGAAGACAAATTTTCTTTTTCTTTATTTAAAGCAAAAGTCTTCTTTTTCAAAATGTTATATTTTTCTATTAATTTTTCACACACAATAGATAGTTCTTCATTCAAAGCATGGGCATCAATATTCTCATCACATGAAGAACTAGCATCATCAATATCTAATTGAGTTTCCGAGTGTACCTCAAGGGAGTCATTCCCTTGGACCATATAGCATTGAGACTCGGATTCTCCACTAAATTCCTCCGGTTGGATTGGCAATTGAAGCTTGGAGGTGGAGGTGGTCAATTTGTTCCACACTGCAAAGGCGGAATCAAAGTTAGAAATAAGCAAAAGATATTCTTTAGAAAGCGTGCTTCTAATTTCCTCAAGGGCTTGTGCATTGGCCCCTATATGATTGCAATTACCAAGATAGCATTTCTTGGTAGCGGAAAGGAAAACATGCAAGCCTAGGTTTGTAAGTATATGGACATCCTATATTTCCATGTGTCAATGTTGAAATATCAAACATGGGAGGTGACAAGCAATCCATGAGTGTGTGCAAACAAATATTGTGCAAAATGCAAATGATAGATTAGCTAGCCAAGATCACACTCCTAGGTGGTTAAACCTAAGTATCAGGAGCGTAGGCTCTGATACCAATTGAAAGTACACCTAGAGGGGGGGTGAATAGGTGTACGGCTAATCTATTGAACTAAATGCGGAATTTAAAACTAATTTGCAATCACACTTAATACAACCAACGAGTGTAGCCGAATTCCCCGTGAAGGGCTCTGGACTAACTCCTCTTGATTCCCCTAGATAAGGGTTGAGGTGCTATATGAAGCTCTTGTGGTTAAGTACAAGTGAGGCACACACAAACAAACCAAGCATACAAATATGATATGACAAATGAATAGATGCAAGGCACAAATAAAAGAGAGAGTAGAGAGACAATGGATCAAACGCAAAACAATGATATGTTTCGAGGTTCGAGCCCCTAGCTCTACGTCCCCGCCTTCACCGAGAAGGATTTCTAATCCACTATCTTGTCCACCGAGGACTCCCACCGAGGGAACCTCTACCGAGGAGGATTTGTACAACAAGGGAGTACCGAACTCCTCTCTCAAATAATACAACCTCCTCCGAGACAATCAAACACCACCTCACACAAGAGGGTAGGCCCGTAGCCAACAACCACAATCCACCTCTACCGAATAGGGATACAAACCAACACCAACTCCACCTCACCAAGAGGGAGTACACCACAATCTCAACCTCTACCAAAGAGGGAGCACCCCACAAGAACAAGGGTTTACAACTTGGTGGTATGTTTCAACCACAAACCAATTCCCTTTTTTCACAAAACAAAGATCCTAATAGAATAGGATAGAAGATAAGCTCAAGTGTGGAAAACAAAGTGTTTTGATCAAAGAGATTCTCTTGGGAAAACACCAAATAGATATGGAAATATTAGATCAAAACTAGTTCCCAAAAATAGAATTTCCTTGAAATAAACAAAACACTTTAAAACAAAAGATGAATCCTTTTTGGCACAAAAACTCTTTTGAAAACTTGTTAAAAACACTTGTAGATAGGAGAAATTTTTGCTCTAGAAATCTTATGCAAAACCCCCAAGAAATGGGGTATAAATAGGCTTCTCCAAAAACTAGCCGTTGGGCTGTTTTTATAGCCTGGACGGCTGGCGGTCGACCGCTCGGTCGACCGCCAACGGTCATATTTATGACCGTTGGAGGAAGCCGGTCGACCGCCCAGTCGACCGCCCAAAACCAAAGAGCAGAGCTCTCTGGTCCGGTCGACCGCCCGGTCGACCGGCCTAAGTGCCAGGCAACGTGAATAGTTATGTGCACGTCGGTCGACCGACCGGTCGACCGGCTCCTGGTTCGGTCGACCGTGCGGTCGACCGACAGGGCCTGTCAGGCACTGTTCTGGGTCAGAAAAACATGGTAAAAATTATTCTAATAAATCCCATAAATCTTCTAAAATTCACAAATAGTTTTCTCATAATACATTGATAAACAAACTTGTGTGAAAAATTTCAACACAAATTTCAAACTTTTTGAACCATTTTTGTGTCTTATAAATTTTGTCAAAAACCAAAAACTGTATTTTACCAAACATGGATTTTTCAATAGAAAATCTGATTTTTCCTAAAACTCAATTAAATACAAAAACATGATATTTAAACAATTTGAAGCATGATGCATATGGATAGAAATCCAATATACATGAAACATATACATATCATAGTTTTTGTCTTTAAATCCAAAATATGTTTTGTTAAAAATACCAAAACATAAACATATGTGTGTATTGTGCACTTGAGCATATCAACTATCTAAACTTTACAAATGGATCTAAACACACTAAACTAGGATACCTAAGTCTTCTTGACGATCTTCCATCTTCAAGTCGACTCGATCCAAAACGTGATCCACCGAGCTTGACTCCAACGAGTGCAATGTATGATCTTGATGCTCGGGCTCTGGAATCACCATGTGAAAGCTTCCAAACTCCTTTGTTGAAGCTAATCACCAACTAATATCTTGATTATTGATCTGAAACTAAACATCACAAGATTATTAGTAAACATAACTACATGAGTTAATCATCATCAAAACTAGAGTGGAAGGCCTCTGGGCCAACAGACACAATGTCAAAAAAGTGAATAGAATCATACTAAAGTGGACAGAATATTGAAAAATGATACATTTGGCTTGTCCAAATCGGGAATAGGATGTACAATTGCAAGTATGATGATTGTGTCCATCTTTCTGACATTTACTGCATACAATCGGGCGTGTCACAAATCGATTGTTGATTCATCTTGTCTTGTTCCTCTCACGATACTTCTTTGTTACTGGACGTCTTATTTGTAGAGTCTCCTCCGTTACTGTGAGAGATATAAGTTAGTACCAAAGTATAAATATTGGATAGTAATAAGAAAATAATGGCATATGTTTCATAAGGTGGACATATTTTTTGAAAATGTGGACATTTACTTGGATACATTGACATATACTCGGAAATGTGGACATATATTCCGAAATATGGACATATATTCCTAAATGTGGACAAATTTTCAAAATGTGGACATATACCCGAAATGTGAATACAATGTCAAAAAATGAACAAAATCGTACTAAGATGGACAGAATAATGGAGAATGATACCCTAAGCTTGTCCAAATTGAGAATACGATATAGTGTTGCAAGTACAACGATTGTGTTCATCTTTCTGGCATCTACTGCATACAATCGGGCGCGTCACAAATTGATTATTTGCCTTGTCTTGTTCCTCCCACGACGCTTCTTTGTTACTGGAGATCTTATTTTAGACTCTCTTCCATTACCTGTGCGAGACATAAGTTATTACCAAAGTGCAAACAAATTATAGTAATGAGACAAAAATGGCATATATTTCATAAGATGAATATATTTTCAAAATGTGGACATTTACTTGAAAACAATGACATATACTCCGAAATGTGGAGATATATTCTGAAATTTGGACATATATTCCAAATGTGGACATATAACTGAAAAGTGGACACAATATCAAAAAAGTGGATAAAAACATACTAAGGTGGATAGAATAATGGAGAATGGTACCTTTGACTTGTCCAAATTAGGAATAAGATATAGTGTTGGGGCATAAGTTCCTCGCTTGAATGTCTCCACCTTCATGTGATCATCTAAGTAATTTAACTACGCTATGCTGCATGACATAAAATAAGGACTTTTATGTTCGCCCTAATCTCTTTCTGTCTGCCTACGTCAATTTCTGTCAAGCTTTCTCCTTTTATGTCTGCCTTACTCTCTTTTTGCCCACCTTCCTCAATTTTTTTTCAATTTTCTCTTTTTATATCTACCTTTCTGTTCACCTTCTTTAATTTCCATCCAATTTTCTCCTTTTATGTCCACCTTATTCTCTTTTTATCCAACTTTTTAATGGTGGAAAGAAAGTTAAGAAAATGGACAAATTATTCAATATGTTGATAGAAAAACTCAAAGTGGACAGTATGATTCACAAATTTTTGTCTTCTATTTTTTATATAATAAATTAATTACAAGTAGAAATTTTATCAGCCCCAAATTGATATTCTCAAATTCAATAAGCTCATCATAAATTAGTCCACCTTTTAGATTAAAATTAATCACAAATACCAGCATGATTATCATCAAATTTAGTAAATTTCAAATGAATCTCAGAAAAATTACAATTCAAAATCTTAATAATCATATTTTAATCAAAACTCCAAATAAATCCCAAAAAAAATTACATCAAAAAGATTACACCAATAAATTCTCGACAAAGCCCTGTACCACTTCATCCTCTATCAGCCCTGCATAAGGAGCTTGGGGAGACGAGCCTTACACGAGGATCTCACTTGAGCCTCGGTGAAGGAGACGAGCTCCACGCCAGAGCTGCGGCGATCTTCACATATCAGGGGCGGATCAGGGGTTCATGTATCTTATCGGAGTCGGGGACGACTCGAGTGTAGCTCGGGGGCAGATCTCACTGGAGTTGCTGTGACCTTCACGGAGATCTTCGGAGCTGATGCGATCTTCACAGATCGGGAGCGAATCGGGGGCTCATGGAGCTCACTACGATCAGAGAGGCTGAGGAAGCTTGTTGGGCTCGCCAGATCTTCACAAAGATCGCTCTTTTTCTTCTTCCTCTTCTTCCCTCCCTGCCCCTCTCCCCTCTCTCTCTCTCTTTCTTTATTAAAATTATACACAGAGAACTGATTTGATAGGGGGATATTTTGGGCTTTTCTTTAACCGCTCACAATGACGCATGTGCGTACAACAAGTGTATACAGAGATTAAGGGACTTTTAACACACTTTTTTATCTTAGAAAATTTTTGACGCAGCTCAAACTTCCTTGACACCTAAAAGTAATTTTCCCAAAAAAACTTTTAATCTTTTTTTTTTCCTTGCAAATATTATACGTTCTTGCCGTAGGCCACAGCAACAATGCAGTGCAGGACTACATGCAGCCCATGTGATTCTAGTACGTGCATTTATTCATATCTTACCATATAGGTGGCAAGAACCAATTGAGTACTAGTCTCATCCAACTAGTGACAGCTCCGGGTTCGGCTCATGCGTGTGTGTATGTGTGTGAGTCACACATACATACAATAAGAGGGCCAATCTGGTGTTGACATGTGGATTGGAACTGTTATAATCTCTTATAGTATGTATATCACACCCACACATATAATATATTATAAGAGAATCAATACACGTATCAATGCCTGATTGGCCCTCTTATTATATGTGTATGTGGCTCACACATGAACCAAACCCGTGACGCTCCTGTATAAATAGCGAGGAGGGAGAGCAAAGGTCTCAGAGCACAAAGCACACTGTCGGGCAAAAAAAGACATCATGAATGCAGCGATTCTTGCGTTGATTGTTGCAGTGGTGGGGCTCTTCGCCGCTAGCTCCATGGCTCGTTCAGACCTCTATGATCTTCGTGTCGCCGCCGAAATCATTGGTATATAATAATTGTACCTCATCTTAGTTACTTACTACATTATATACATGTACACATGTATAATTGATTAATTATACATAATTGTGAACAAATGTATGCGTGCAGAAGAACAAGTGGTTGATGAGCTCGTCCACGCCACGGGAGAGTCAAACCGCCCCAGCCCACCTGAGTGCTGCAATAAGTGTGGCATTTGCGACCGGAGAGCTCCACAATTTGCAAGATGCGAGTGTCCAAATCCATCCTCCGCTCTACCACTGCCTGGACGTGGACTTTGTAAGCTTTCTTACGTTCGGAAAGGAGTGCGCAGACACTGCTCCCAAATAAATCACCAACTAAGAGATCAATCCACAGTTTCCTCTCGTGTCCTACATATATAGATCTATATATGCCCATAGTGTTAAATAAGAGAGGAATTAATTATTAATGTATGTTTGAATGATGTGCTTTGGTGCTAGCATGTAACTTCTCCTGCTTATAAGTTTGAGATTTTAAATAAGATGGATCTCTATTCTCGTCTACTGTATTGTTTTTGAGTATAAAATTGATGGTCTTCTTCTCAGAAACTAGACTAACTTCACGGATTTTCCCGATTCCAGTAGATTGACAGTTCTGATGAGTTCAATCTTAAGTCAATATAAAATAAGTAAAATTTTAGCAGTTACAAAATTAATATGAACGATCATATCAACATACTAAAACAAAATATATTAAATTTGATTACTAAAATTAAAGTGATATTTAGAAAGTTTTCTCAAGCATATACACGTGTGATGATCTTTTGGCTAGGAAAAAATGAAATGAGTTAGATAGGCAATCCGCACCTATTTTTGTCCTTTTTTTTTTTACAAGTTCTATCAAGTGAAATTTCAAATCTCTTGTCAATAATGTGTTGTTTCTCATAATTATAAAAGGATTCTTATTTAGATATCATTTTCTATGTAGGTCCAGCTCATGCATATTTCATCACTATACACATAATTCACCAATTATTCTCAAATTTCTTCTTTAGTCACATAACAAATAGAAAAATAAATAATTAAATATACTTATCAATTCAAATTTTTAGACCAAACCAGTTCTCATTCTTTGGTTAGGACTCGTATTTCTCTCATAAAAAATCATATATGGAAGAGAACAGTGATTACCGGTAGAAATTGAGGAAGAACCAAGCAATTTTCAGCCAGCCATAAGCATCTAGTGAATATCTGAATTTGTTTGTTTCTCATAGTAATTCTGATGTGAAACAATGATGCGTGTCAGAAATCAGTGATATGATAAACTTTATTATGTTTCACCAATGTTTTACGATTTTGGGTAAGAAAACAGTTAAAACTGTTGCGCGCGCGATGCAACAACTAGCAAAGGACCCAATAGATGCAACAGAGAAGTACCACACGATAACAAGAAAAAGAAACAAGAGAGAAAGCAAACACAATATTTAACGAGGATCGGCAATTTGCTTACGTCCTCGGGTAAGGGAGAGAGAACTTTATTGATTTAACAACTAATACAGATTTGTACCTTGCATACAATTAAGAGGGCTCTGCCCTTTTATTTATAGCCAAGAGTCCCAGGAATTTAAGAAATCCCAATTGGATTCGTCTCCAATTCACAAACAAAGTCCGAATCCAGAGAGGAGAGGCAGATCTGCGCCCAGATACGTCTGTCCGTCGACCGATCCAAGCACCCGATTGACCGGGCGGTCGACCGAGAGTCTCATCATGTCAATCGGTTGACCGGGCGGTCGACCGTTCTCCTGCGTCAGTCGACCGAGATATCTTGTGCACGTTTGTGCACACCGGTCAACCAGGCGGTCGACCGGATCCATCTTTGTACACACCGATCGACCGGTTCTACTACTAGTCTGATATCAGCTGTGTTTGTCTTTATACGCCGTTCTCACTCCTTTTGGCTTCTAATCTCCTCTGATCTCTTCTATACAATACTTCTTTCTCCCTACATTCTCCACCTCGGTGAAGATTTCTGAAATCTGAGCCGATCTCATCATAGAACATGTCGACTCGAAAGTGGTTGCACCAATGTGGCTGCCTATGTACCCTGCCCAAGGGATCAAGACATCCGTAGTTCATCCAACGAGGTCCAACGAGCTCAAGCAACTGGAAGGATATGGAGCAACTCTTTACAATATGTAAACTTTACTCCTAACACCACCTTAGTAAGCATATCTGTGGGATTCTCCTTTGTGTAAATCTTTAGTAACTCAATATCATCTTCATCAAGAATCTCCCGAACAAAGTGGAACCTGAAGTCTATGTGTTTCGTACTTGCCTTATACACCTGGTTCTTTGCCAATAGATGGCACTCATGCTATCACAATTGATCTTCAACAGATCCTGTTCAATCCCCAAGTCATCGAGCAATCCTTGAAGCCATATTGCCTCCTTCATAGCCTCCGTCATGGTCATGTACTCGGCTTCTGCAGTAGACAATGCAATGGTAGACTGTAGAATAGAGCGCCAACTCACCGGTGCTTGAGACAGTGTAAACACATATCCCATTGTAAACCGGCGTTTGTCAAGATCTCCTGCATAATCGGAGTCAACATATCCGATACACTCCTGCTTACCTGTGAAATCTTTCTCGAATACCAATCCAACGTCTATGGTACCCTTAATGTACTGTAGAACCCACTTTACTGCCTCCCAATGACCCTTTCCAGGGTCATGCATGCATCTGCTAATCATTGAGACAGCTTGTGACAAGTCTGGTCTTATACACACCATTACATACATCAAACTACCAACTGCGTTGGCATACGGCACGCGAGTCATGTACACACATTTTTCAACAGTAGTTGGAGACATAGTGGCTTTTAACTTGAAATGAGGAGCCAGTAGTGTACTTACAGATTTTGCATCATCGTCGATGTTGAACCGTTGAAGTATCTTTTGCAAATACACCTTTTGTGTCAAGCTCACCTTGCCACTCCTTCGATCTTGCTCAATTTCCATGCCTAGCACCTTTTTCCGCTTCACCAAGATCCTTCATCTTAAACTCAAAAATAAGTCTTTCTTTAATTCATCAATTGCTGATCTACTTTTAGAAGCGATAGATATATCATCTACATATAACAGTACATAGATGTACTCTCCTCCAGGTAGCCTATTGTAATACACATATGGGTCTAATGGCTACATGTGTACCTTTTTCCTCTGATGAAGCTGTCGAAACGCTTGTACCACTGTCTATGAGATTGTTTTAATCCATACCGTGATTTCATGTTCTCTTTGCCTACAGTTTTGAACCCCATCGGCTGAATCATATAAATCTCCTCATCAAGATCGCCATGGAGAAAGGCGGTCTTCACATCGAGCTATTCAAGGTCCAACTCGTATTGTGCTACATGTGCCAGTAAGATTCGAATTGATGAGTGCTTTACAACATGGAGAACACCTCGTTGTAGTAAATTTCTTCTAGTTGTGCGTAACCTTTCGCCACCAATCTGGCTTTGTAGCGTACAATATCTTCCTTGAGAGATCCCTGTTTCTTTGCATATACCCACTTATAGCCAATTGCCTTCTTTCCTTTGGGCAACTCTGTCAGTTCCCAGTGTCGTTCTTGTGTAGAGAACTCATCTCTTCTTCCATGGCATCCTTCCACATCTTCGATTCTGAACTAATTTCAGCTTCCTTATATGTAAACGAGATTGCCTCTTCAACGACTGGGAGAGCATAGGCTACAACCATATCTGTAATGAGTCAACTTGGTTTGTGTGGATTTCTTTTGGGTCTTCCAACTGCAATGGATTCGTGAACATCACCTATAACCTGTTCTTGATCCTCATCATTATCAGCATCCTGCTTTGCTATTTGATCACTACCCTGTGTCACCTTGGGTATGATATCCAAAATACTGACCTTTTTAGAGATGGTGGAGTAGCATCAGTCTCCACCTACTGCGATACTTCTTTGGTCCTTTCAATCTCCACCTGCTGAGAGATTATAGACTTCATCATTGAAGCCTCATCGAATGTGACATTTCTACTGAGAACAAATTTTCTGTTCTTAGGATCCCAAATCTTGTAGCCTTTTATCCTCTTTTGAATCCTACGAACACTCCTTTTTTCGCTCTTGCGTCTAGCTTGTCTTCTTTAGCATGGTAGTAGGCTGGACAGCCAATACCCTTAGCGAATTATAGTCCAGAGTAATTTTTTCAGACCAAACCTCTAAGGAGTTTTACCTCCTATCGCAGACGAAGGCAACCTGTTGACGAGATAGCAAGCATATGTCAGAGCCTCAGCCCAAAAATTCTTTGATAATCCGGCATTGGATAACATACAATGAACCTTCTCTAGCAAAGTCCTGTTTAACCTTTCGGCTACCCTTTTCTATTGTGGTGTTTCCCTCACTGTGAAGTGCCTGTCTATGCCCTCATCACGACATAGCTTTAGGAAAGGATCAGACTTATACTTACCTCCGTTATCTGACCGGAGGATCTTGATTTCCTTCCCGTACTTTTCTCCAAATTCTTTTTTCACTCCATAAATATTTCTAGGACTTCCCCTTTGTGCTTCATGGTATATACCCACACCGCCTAGAATAATCATCAATGAAAGTCATAAAGTAGTGGTTACCTTCAATAGATGCAGTCTTGGTAGGTCCTCAAATGTCGGTGTGAACATAATCTAAATCCCCTCGGTGCAGTGAGTCGCTACGCCAAATTTCACCTTGGTCTTCTTTCTGATGACACAATGTTCCCAGAAATCTAGTTTGCAGGTTCTGGCACTTTTCAATAGTCCTTGCTTTACAAGAATTTGCAAAGATTTTTCACCTATGTGTCCGAGCCTCCTGTGACATAACCTGATTGAGTCATTATCTGAATTAGTAGGGTTGTCACTTGTCCTGTAACAGTACTACCCTTCAAGTAGTAAAGATTGTTCTGGCGGACGCCATTTAGAACCACCATTGAGGCCTTTAGTTATCTTGAGAACTCAATCCTTTATTGATACCTTAAAACCTAATATTTCTAAAGCACCAACAGAGATAAGATTTCACTTAAGTTGAGGTACATACCTCACTTCCTTTAATTCTCGTATCATCCCATCAAACATCTTAATCTGGACTGTTCCTATACCTTCCATGTTACATGGGCGATTATCACCCATGATAACAGAACATCCTTCTGGCTTCTCAAAGCTAGAAAATCAATCTCTGTTCGGCACACATGGTAAGTAGTTTACGGTATCTAACATCCACTCAGAATCTCCTGAGTAACTAACGATAGGAGTAGTTACAGAGAAAGAGAATACCGATGAGTCTCAGTCTGATCCACTTGCCTGAAAGTACTGGCATGAGTACTGACCACCCGTGCGAGGTTTGTCTCAGTCTTTGACTCCTTCTTCTTACCTTTGGCCTTTGGACAATCAACTTTCCAGTACCCTAGTTTTTTGCAGAAGGCGCACTAGTTCTTCTTCAGATCTCTGAAATCTGGCCTGGACTTTGATCTCTTGCAATCACCTTTGCCCTTCCTATATGAACTGCCTCTTACCGTCAATGCCTCTGCTGATCGACTCCCATGAAAAGACATCTATCTTACCTCCTTACTTCATAGTTCACAAGAGCAGCCGACACTTTATTGTAGTTAAGGAATTTTCTTCCATTGATCAATGTAAGAGTAAAGGTCTCATATTCTTCTTCAGGAAGAGAATTCAATAGAATTACTGTCTTATCTTCTTCATCGATCTCCACATCTACATTAACCAGGTCTATAAGAAGCTTTGTGTAGCTATTCATGTGTTCATTAATGGAGCATCCTCTCTTCATCTGGAAACGATAATCTTACTCTTCACTGCAACCACAATTTGATACTTTTCGTCAGGTATTTTTTCTCTAGGATCTTTCACAGCTGCCTCGCAGATGTTTTATGTAACACATGATTTTTGATGTCTTGTGTCAAACAGACCTAATCAAGCCACACGCTGTCCGGCTCATCTTATCTCAATCTTCTTCAGTAGTTGAATCACGCTTCTTCTCTAACCGTAGAGTATCTTCGAGGTTTAATGCCGTCAGTGAATCCATCACCTCACATTTTCACATACTGAAGTTGTTCTTGCCGTCGAACTTCACCAGATCAATCCTCAATGGATGTGGATTCACGGATTTTACCGTAGATGTACCATCTCCAGTCATCTTCTTAACTGATTTCTCAAAGTAATGCGAAAGCAACAGAGTTAGATAAACAAACTAAACAAACTAGATAAAGATAGGACCTTTATCTCAAAGCGAAACTCTCAAAGAGTTTTCTGAAGTGATCTACTCCTTTGAATTGATTCCTCGAGCTATCCAAATGCTATTTTGAGATCGACAAATGATCACACAAATAGTCCTAACGCTACTCCGAGATTGACTCACGATTTCCGCCAAACAGCAACTGATGCCCTTGGAATCAACACATGATCCCACGATTAACCTGAGATGCTCTAATACCACTTGTTGTGCGCGCGATGCAACAACCAGCAAAGGAATCCAATAGATGCAACAGAGAAGTACCACATGATAACAAGAATAAGAAACAAGAGAGAAAGCAAACACATATTTAACGAGGTTCGGCAATTTGTCTCGTCCTCTGGGCAAGGGAGAGAGAGCTTTATTGATTTAACAACCAAAACAAATTTGTACATTTGCATACAATTTTAGAGGGCTATGTCCCTTTATTTATAGCCAAAGAGTCCCAGAAATTTAGGAAACCCCAATTGGATTCGTCTCCAATTCAGAAACAAAGTCCCAATCCAGAAAGGAGAGGCAGATTCGTGCCCGATACATCTGTCGGTCGACTGGGTAGTCGATCGTTTTCAACCAAGAGTCTCATCATGTCAGTCGGTCGACCGGGCGTCGACCGTTCTCCTGCGTCGATCGACTGAGATATCATGTGCACGTTTGTGCACACAGTCGATTGGGCGATCGACAGAACCCATCTTTGTGCACACGGGTCAACCGGACGGTCGACCATTTCTACTGCTGGTCTAATATCAACTCTGTTTCTCTTCATGCACCGTTCTCGCTCGCTCCTTTTGCCTTCTGATCTCCTCTGATATCTTTCATACAATACTTCTCTCTCCCTACAAAATTAATAATGTGGGATGATGATTTTAGCAAAACGTGCAAGTGCAAAGTTACTATTCATAATTTAAAATAAAATCATGCAACAACTCAGTTATGATGGCAAAAGCTTGAACAAACAATATATATGATCAGAAAACATAAAGCGACAGAATCTTACAATCTCACAGTATAGTGCAAGTAGATTAAATCAATAAAATAATAGAAATTTGTTATCTAACCCACAAATAAATGGACCGTATTAAGAAAAGTTAGCTACTGATGATTATAGAGACATTAGTGATCAGTAAGGGATGCATGCGCGTAGAACTCGTTGTCACGATCATAATCCCTCAAAAAAAAACTAAATCAGACGATCGAATGTGAGAGATACGACACGTAAACCAACTCAATAGTATTAATGGGTCTGTTTCTAAATCCAATAAGTACTATAGCAGCGGGTCAAGTAGCTTCTTCGCGGATTTATGACTTAAACCCAAAAGCCTCTTTTTATTTTGTGGATTGTGGGTTTGAGTGGACTTTGATTTGAGACCCGATTCACACTACTACTTCTTCTTCTTCCTGTTGATGGGTTCTAGCATATTAAAATTATTGAATAATTAATAAAAAATTTATTCTAATAATTACATGTAATTTAATATTTAAAAAATTTCTCATAATCTAAAAATATTAATCTAATTACAATTAACTGTCAGCAATACAAATTTGCATTACTATAGAATTAACTGTTTGTGTTGCAAGTGGGCTGCAAGTGAGATTTGCATTATGACAAAATTAATTGTTTGTGTTGCAAGTGGATCGTAATTGAAATGCAAGTGTATTTTACGACTTATAGTTTAAACAAACATCGTAAGTTGTAAATCGCATTGCACTTGCGATTTACAGTGAAACAACACATCCTAATCCAAAACAATTATATCGTCTTATCGTTAGTTATTGCAACATGCTCTCCTGCAGCTTTTGGTTTGCATCTCTAGTGTTATCACAATGAACGCAAAAATTCTGTAATGGTATCGTTTCGGCAAGCTGTAACTACCGCGGCTGCCTTAATTATGAATATTGATCCCCCCCCCCCCCCCCCCCCCCCCCCCCCACCCAACAAAGAGAGATTTTCTTGCAAATAGTACCATATCGTTCTGTTCTTGTCGTCGGCCATGGCAATAATGCAGTGCCGGACGACATGCAGCCCATGTGATTCTGGCACTTGATTATGTTGGCATGTAAAGAAACATTTCATAGGTTCCACCTTCCTCTTCTTTCCCTTGCGTTCAAGGATCTAAACAAACCGATTTTTCGTAGTTGTATGCCCTCTTGTTGAGAAATCATTTCACGAGCACATGTTTTTGATTTGCATCTCTCGTGAACGAAAAAAAACTCTGTAGTCTTATCATTTAGCATAAGCGGTCACTATGGCGGTGCATCAATTATCAAAATTGATGTGGCGCGTGGATTAATTTCCCACCACACAGGTTGCAAGAGCCCATTAGGTAAGCATTATCCCTAGTCTCATCCAATTACTGCAGCTCCTTGTATAGATAGCGAAGGAGGGCCAAGGTCTGGAGCACAAAACAAAGTCTAATAGTGAAGTAAGAGGGAGGAAGAAGGAAGATCGGGTGGGGCGGGGGCAGGGGGGGGGGGGGGGGTGGGGTGGTTTGATGGATGAAGAACACCACAATTCTTGTGTTGATTGTTGCAGTAGTTGGGCTCTTCGGTGCTCACTCTATGGCTCGTTCAGATATCAGTGATCTTCTTGTCGCCGCCGAATCATTGGTATTTAATAATCCTCTTAGAGACTATCTCACTGTTGATACATATATATACACACATGTGCATAATTGTTTGCAGGCATATAGCATATAACATAATGTACGTATGCAGAAGAACAAGTGGTTGATGAGCTCATCCACACCAAGGGAGAGCCCAACGGCCTCTTCCCACCTTACTGCTGCAACAAGTGTGGTGCCTGCGATAGAAGGCCTCATCAATTTGCGAGATGCGAGTGTCTAGACCTCCTTCTCAAATGCCACTCAAGCTGTCGGAACTGCGTGCAAGCCCCACAACTGATCTATCCTCCACTCTACCGCTGCCTGGACAAGAACTTTGTAAGCTATCTTACGTGCGGAAAGAAGTGCGGAGACACTGCTTCCAAATCAATCATCAACTAAGAGATCGATCCAAAATTTCCTCTCATGTTGTGCATATATACATCTATATATGCACATAGAGTTAAATAAGAGAGGAATGCATGCGTGAACCATGTTGTGTGTGCTACCATGTTCCTTCTACTGCTTATAGATGGGAGTTTTAAATAAAATGGATCTCTATTATTAGTCTATTGTTCTGATTGTTTGAGTGTAAAGAGAAGGTCTTGTGCTCCAAAGACTACTCACTCAGAAATATTCCGATTCGAGAAGATTGACAACTCAGATGAGTTCAACTTTAAGAAAATATAAAATTAAATAACATTTAAAGTTCTAAAATAAGTAAGAATCTTGAAGGCACTAAAAGAAAATATGAGAGTCAGATTTGACACCTTATGGTCCTTAGTGAAAACATTTTCATTGAACTGAGAATGTCAGAAGAAGTCTTGAAATTTAGAAAGTTGATCATTCAAAGGTTTAAAGTAACTACGATAAACTTATTGAAAACAAAAGAGGTAAATCTTTCATTTAGGCGTGATCGAGCCCATATTCAGACTTGAGAGCCTCCCACAACTTCTTGGTACTTCTAAACTCATAGTAAATGTCACAAAGTTTGCCAGAAAGTGCACTGAGGATGTGATGATTGTTGGTCCAAGGGTACATTTCTCGGTTTTATTTTGATGATTACAAACCACATGAAGTTTTAAGGTTATAATCAAGTTTTAGTGTTTATAAGATTACAAGGATCAAGAGATTGGAAGATACTTGTTCTTCCTCATAAGAAAGATTTGAAGAGTTCAACTTGATTCAAGGAAGGAATTCAAGCATGAACAATCATATGTGGACTTTGAAGAAGCTCCCTTTGTGAAGACTTGATGACAATCTAACTCTTTATAAGATCTTAGAATATTTTAGTATTAGTGTTGAATTGATGCTCAAGAAGATCTATACACACAAGATTTCATAATCAAGTATCTAGTTTTTGATATTTAAACATGTTTTTTAAAAATAGTTATCGAAACATGTCTATACTCTCTCATATTTTTACAACCAGTTATATACATATTTCTAATAGCCCATATGTTGCCAAAATATTTTTTAAAATGTATAAATTATTTAAAAATTAGATAAATTTCAAAATTGTTGTTTTCTCTAACTTTTGGGCTTGGATCCTTTATGTTCAGTATTTTGTACACTGGCTCGGTCAACGGAGCGGTCGACCGATTGTACACACAGATACACTTGTACTTGTGTACATGGGTCGATCGACTGATACTTTAGCCAGTTGCTTTTGTTTTGGCCCGTCGACCGACTGACTGACGACTGAACTCTTATTAGGACTTACTGTATTTTTCGACCACCACCCGATCAACTGATAGACTATAACAGCTAGTTTGACCAGCTGTCTATTGACCAGCCGGTCGACCGATCGCATGGTTCTGCTACAACAACAGCTATATTTTTTCAAATTTGTTAGTTTTCTGACTTCTTTTAACGGTATTTGCTTCTTTGGCCTAATCACCCTGGATTAAGGCCAAAACTCTCCTCTAATTGTATTTAC
This sequence comes from Agave tequilana, assembly GCA_038442645.1. Classification (NCBI taxonomy): domain Eukaryota; kingdom Viridiplantae; phylum Streptophyta; class Magnoliopsida; order Asparagales; family Asparagaceae; genus Agave; species Agave tequilana. The sequence continues at coordinate 61,558 of JAVJIF010017210.1, read as the reverse complement.
ATATTACCTATATATATGAGTCATTTGATAAGGAGAGTTAAGAAGTTTTGAACAAGTTTTAACAAGTCTCATGCAAGTTTTTGAGATCTATTTTTCAAAAAAATTAAATTTTTATTTCTCAAGTTTTTTTTAATCAAAGTGCCTTCAATTCTTAATCATTTTCTTATGTTTTTAGCTCTTAAAGATTATTTTCTTCACTAAATTTTCTCTCACAAACTTTTTTGAGCTTCATTTCTCCACTCAAAATCTTAAAAGTTGTAAAGAGAGAGTTTGCAACCTTTGTGATTGCTTAGAGCTTATTAACCTCAATTGGCTTAGTGCTACCTCTTGTGTAGAGGATTGTAGTTGGAGTTTGTACTCTGGGTCTTATGTAGACCTTGTAATCATGGTACGTTTGTAGTGACCCTTAATAGATAGTGAAAATACTTCATGCGATAAAGGCGGGGACGTAGAGCTAATTGCTCGAACCTCGAAATAAACAATTTGTGTTTGCGATTGCCTTGTCTCTCATTCTTGCTTCTTTTCATTGTGTTCATACTTACTTTATTCATTCATATTATTATATTGTACTTGTGTTACTTCTAGTTATTGATTTCTCATCTAAGTAAGGAAGCAATTGCTCATCTCAACTCTTATCTAGAGGAATTAAGAGGAGAAATCCTAAGCCCTTAATAAGAAATTTAACTTTAACTCCTTATTGAGTAAACTGCTTGAATTGTTTGTTTTAATTAGTCGCATTCTATATTAGATTAGCATTATCACCTATCACCCCCTCTAGGTAACTTTTAATTGGTATCAGATCCTTGGACTATAGATTTTGATTTAACCACCTTAGAGAGATCCTCATTTGCTAATCATATTTGTGCTTCACACACTTGCATTCATGGTTGATAAACATTAAGTCCCCACCAAAGTTTGATGGCCTTATCTTTCTCATATGGAAAGTTAAGATGACCATATTTTTACAATCTCTAGGAAGTCGAGTTGCAAAGGCAGTAACCAAACCTTTTAATGCACCCGATGGTGATAAGAGCACTTGGTCAGATATTGCCACCAAGTAACTTGATTATAATGCTAAGGCACATTATACCTTGCTTCAAGCATTAAATAATAATGACATTGCTGGGATTATTCACGGCAAATTCGCAAATGAGATTTAGTCACATTTGATTGTTACTCATGAAGGGACATCACAAGTTAAGATAGCTAAAATAGATCTCTTACGTTTTCAATATGAAAAATTTTCTGTGAATAAAAATGATTATATTGAGACATGATCACTAAGTTTACTAAAATCACCAATGGTCTTGCCTTTTTAGATGATAAAATTGACAATGACTAAAAGGGAAGAAAATCCATCCGAGCTCTTCCAACTTTATGGGAAGTCAAGGAAACAACTTTGAAGGAGCTTAATAATAAAAAAAGGGATAGAACTCATTGATCTTATTGGCAACCTAAAGACCCATGAGATGGAATGAAAAGCTAGAGAAGAGAAGGCACCACAAAAGAAGAAAGTTCTTGTCTTCAAATCTACAGCTATCACCTCTGACAAAGAAGAAGAAGACCAAATGGATGATGGAGACTTATTGTAAATCACCTAGGGGGGTGAATAGGTGATGGCTAATCTAAGGGTCACTAAATGCGAATTAAAAACTATTATGATGCAAACTAAACTTCTTAAACTAAACACCACGTATAACACAAGAGCGTAGCCGAATTCCTCGTGAAGGGCTCTGGACTAACTCCTCAAGATTCCTCTAAATAAGAGTTGAGGTGCCGCGTTGGCTCTCTTGGTTGAATACAAGTGTTAGCAAACAAACCCCAGCACATAACAATTAAGCACAATAAGAATATCAAGCATATAAAGATAAGAGCAATAATAGCATGCAAGATATAAATGATCGGAAAAGGAGAAGAGTTTACTCAATTTAGAGATAGAGGGTTTTAGAGTCAACCTTCTTTGTTCGATTGTAGTGCTCAAAACTTCAAGAATGTATCACAATGTTAATATGCTCCTTCCGAATCACCGTAGTAGCATAAGCTATACGGGTCGATCCTCAGGGAGAGCTCGCGATAAAAGCTTTGCGGTCATGTGTCAGAGAAGAGAGAACGAAAGTTCTTCTTTGTTCAAAAGAAAGAAAACAACATGGAAAGTAAGAGAAGAAATTTTGTGATTTGGTTGCCTAGAAAGAAAAACCGATGTAAAAGAAAATGAAAAAGAACTTTGGAAAGTTGTCTTGCTAGGAAAGAAAACTAGTGAAGGAAACTTTGGAAAACATTAGATTGAAGAAGCCATAACTAGCTAACTTTACTAATTTGCTAACTTACTAAGCTCATGGGTGATGCATGATTACCTCATATTGATTCATCGGCAAAAGATATGACTTGCTTGTTAGGTCAAGTATGTCCCACTTGGAAGATGAGTGTTCTTCTCGTTTTAGCTGGTAGCCTCATTGATTCATCGGCTCCCGAGATAGAATTTCATGGTGGAATCAAGGAGTGCCACTCAAAGGGTTGCTAAGGAAGAAGATACAAGTTTCATTAGTCATTCAAGGCATATACAAGCTAGCTTGAATTAAGAAAAGTGTTCTACAAACCATTAGCCAATTTAGGTGATCCATCTCCATGTTCCATCAAGGCACTTGTTCTAAAGACAAGGCTCTAAATGAGGCTCACATGAATCATATGGATGTTTAACAAGCATTTCCCAATAATGAACACAACTTATTTTCATTGTAGATCAAAAGAGACTTAACATTGCAAGTTAGAAATTTGCAATCACCCAAGAGTTAGAAGTTAGCAATGTTAGTTGTTAGCTAGTCATGTTAGAGAGAGTTAGCTATCCATTACAAGAGAAAGCAAGCAACAATTCATGGTAAAAGTAGAAGTGCAAATGAAGTAAAGCAAGAAGAAAGTAAAGCAATGCACTAAAGATTATAAAGAAGAGAAGAAAGCTTGATTAATCCTTGCTTTGAAAAGATGTCACCTCTTTGCTTACAAGCTCTCAAACACTTTCTTTTCTCTCTTTTACAGAATCTCTAGGAGGAAGAAGAGGAAGAACTAAAAACCTAGAGAGAATCCCTACACTCCCTCTCAAAATACAAGTTCTTTCCCCTAGTCTCTTCTCAATCTCTCGTCCTAGCCCTGATGGTCTATTTATAGGCCTCAGAAGAATCAGCTCCCAAATCTGAACCGTCGGATCAAATCTCAGCCCCAACGGCCAGATTCCTGCCGCGAAACGCGGCCAGAGCCGCGTTTCCGCAGCAGAATCTAGGCCGTTACGCCAGCGCATTCTGTTGGCGTTCTGTTACAGCCAGCTGGCCACGTAGGAGCTTCTAGAAGGATGACTGGGCGCATGGATGACTCCAGAATCTGGGCTATTCTTTTGGGCTTCTCTTTAGGCCTTTAATTAATCCTTTTATTCTTGATATTTACATGGATTTGTGGGCCTCTTCTCCATTAAAATATGGACCTGCAAAATAGAGAGAAAAAGAGTAAAAAAACCAATTTTTATTGATAATATGCATAATATAGAGGTGGAAGATGATGCAAAAATGAACTATAATCACACCCCCATACCTAGCTTTTTGCTCGTCCCTGAGCAAAAAGAAAAAGAAAATCCTAACTAGATTATTATATCATTTTCGTAGGCGACACGATTGCACTGAGCACGTGCAACAAGCCGTTAAACCTCTAGGTTACCCTAGAGGAGGAGTGTTGTCTCCTGAGGGTTTTTCAGCGGATTGCTCCCACAAAATCCATAAAGAAAAATAAAAAGTGTTAGTGAAAATTTTGATCCATGTTTTAAAGATTGTTTCTTGAGTTATAGGTTTCAGGTTACCCTAAACTTGTCATTCCTCTTATAAGCGTCTATTTAGAGTTTTGTTTTCAACTTAGGTTAAGTTTTTAAGGAAGAGATCAAAAACCGGATTTTGCATCAATCCTAGTATATATACATCTACAATATGAAGGATCTTTCTTAGACTAACTTCATTTATTTACTAATATATATATTTACTTTTTTTATTTTTTTTTTATTTTTTATTTGTTTTATTTATCTATTTACATTTTCTTAGCTCCCTTAGGCTTTCTAATTTACCCATGTAACGAGCCTCTTACCGATGACTCCCAAACCAGATGGTCCTAGGGCACCAGATGAGAAAACATCCCTCGGGTTCGAGGACTCGAGTAAACTAGGCCACGAATACTAAGGACTTAACCACCGTTAGGCGTGAATAATCATGCTTCTTGAGGCACAACTAACCAGCTTAATTAGTGGCTATGTAATTATTTATATATATTTTTATTATTATTTTTTATTATATATATGTAAATAGGATCACTAAGTCTTTGATTAATCCCTCAATATGTTTAATGTATATATGCTAAAGTAAGAATTAAAATCTAGCTATCTTTCTTATCCTTTTTCACTTAACCTAAAAAATTCAACATAACTCCTCTTTTCTACTTATATGAATAAATCATAGTTAAGAGTCTCCTTAATCCCTAAAATCAAGTTTGATTCTTTAAACATGGATCAAGAATTCCCCCCCCCCCCCCCCCTTTTTTTTTCTAAAAAGAAAATAAAAATCTACACAGAAAGGTAAAATCTAAAAGAAAATAAAAACCTAAAAGAAAATGAAAATCCTAGAAAGAAAAAAATAAAAAGCCTAAAAAAAAATAAAATCCTAGGTTAAAATCTACCCCCCCATACCTATCTCATGCATTGTCCTCAATGTATGTAATATAAAAGATGCATGAAAAAGGTAAAGGATAATGATCACTCCCGTCGTCTTGTTGGATCGGCCGCTCTGGTCGCGGATTCGCGGCTGAATGGAGGCGGCAGAGGCTCGGGAAAAAAGGTGAGAGTTCCAAATTTATCCCTAGGTGAAAAGTATATTTACAAACCTAGGGATGGGTAGTTTGGGAAGGAATGGAACACAAAAGCCCCACATGAATTTTTTATTATTTTTTTATTATTATTTTTTTATTATTTATTTATTTATTTATTTATTTATTTTGATTATATATTTATTTACAAAAGTGGTCCCAAAATGATATACAGGGAAATCCGGGAGACTGTACAGACGGAATGGTCACATATAAACAGGGTCACAAAGACCCAATTCATGAACTTCATGTGACACAAATTCAGTGGTAAGAAATGGCTTCAAACGTTGACCGTTCACAGTGAATTTATTGCCATTATTTGGATCAAGAATCTCAATCGCACCGTGTGAGAAGACTTTGTGTACAACATATGGCCCTGACCACCTGGTTTTTAATTTACCAGGGAAGAGGTGGAGTCTTGAGTTGTATAACAGAACCTTTTGTCCTGGGACAAAATTTTTTCGGTGAATGGATTTATCATGAAAGAGTTTGGTTCTGTGTTTTGTGATCCGAGCATTGTCATATGCCTCATTTCTTAGCTCTTCTAGCTCGGATATTTGCAATTTCCTCAAGGCACCAGCTTTATCCAAATCCAGTTCAGCTGCTTTATAGCCCACATAGCTCGGTGTTCTAACTCCACAGGCAAATGACAAGGTTTTCCAAATACAACTCGATATGGAGACATACCGATGACAGTCTTGTAAGCGGTCCTGTATGCCCATAAGGCATCAGTGAGTTTGATGGACCAGTCTTTACGGTTCTGTCCAACAGTTTTTCTCCAAAATGAGTTTTATTTGTCTATTCGTGACTTCTACTTGCCCGTTGGTCTGAGGATGGTATGCCGTGGATAATTTGTGGAAATAGAGTATTTGCGCATCAGGGCTTCAAAAGCCCGATTACAGAAATGACTTCCATTGTCACTTATTATCGCACGGGGGGCTCCGAAGCGAGAGATGATATTTTCTCGTAAAAAACTTGATGACAACTTGGTTGTCATTTGTCCTTGTTGGAATTGCTTCAGCCCATTTTGAAACATAATCTACAGCTACCAAAATGTATTGGTTGCCATAGGACAGAGGAAAGGGTCCCATAAAGTCGATGCCCCACAGATCAAAAATTTCAACCTCTAAGATGGGTGTGAGGGGCATCATGTCTTTCCGCGTGATTCGACCCGTCATTTGACACTTGTCGCATAGCTTGCAGAAAGTGTATGCATCCTTAAAGAGAGTGGGCCAGTAGAATCCTCTCTGAAGTACTTTCTCAGCAGTTTTTCGTGGATCAAAATGTCCACCGCAAGCTAGCTTTTGACAAAATGTCAAAACACTCTGATGTTCATCCTCAGAAAGGCACCTTCGTATTATCTGGTCAGGACAATATTTGAATAAATACGGCTCATCCCAGAAGAAGAACCGCATTTGACTCATGAAACGGTGTTTGTCCTGGCCTGACCAATGAGAAGGTATTTGCCTGGTAGCAAGGTAATTCGCTATGTCAGCATACCAAGGCTCTCTACACATCACAAAAATGTGTTCGTCAGGGAAATCGTCATTAATTGGTATTCTCTCCTTTGGTGCATTTGGGATTCTAGGCAAGTGGTCAGCTACCACATTCTCAACGCCCTTTTTATCCTTAATCTCCAGATCAAACTCTTGTAAAAGAAGTATCCATCGAATAAGTCTTGCCTTAGCATCCTTCTTTTGCATTAAGTACTTTAGGGCAGAGTGATCGGTGAAAATAATCATCCTGGACCCTAGCAGACATTGGCGAAATTTTTCTAACGCAAAGACAACATCTAAAAATTTCTTTTCAGTAGTTATATAATTGAGTTGGGCTTCGTTCAGTGTTCTGCTAGCATAATAGATTATGTGTTGCCTAGTATCAATATGCTGCCCTAAAACAGCGCCGATAGCAAAGACCGAGGCATCACACATAATCTCAAAAGGCTTGGTCCAATCAGGTGCAGAAATGATAGGTGCTGAGACAAGTCTACACTTAAGCTCTTTCCAGGCTTGTAAACATTCTTCATCGAATTTAAAGGGTACATCCTTTCCTAAGAGATTTGTCAAAGGTCTAGCAATTTTGCTAAACCCTTGAATGAATCGTCTATAGAAGCCGGCGTGCCCTAAAAATGATCGAATGTCTTTTAAGCATGTTGGTTCATGAGCTTTGTTATGACTTCCACTTTAGACTTGTCCACCTCAATTCCTATATGTGAAACTTTGTGCCCCAGAACAATTCCTTGCTTGACCATAAAGTGACACTTTTCCCAGTTAAGTGTCAAGTTTTTCTCCATACAGCGTTGTAAAACCAGCTTCAAATGGTACAAGCATTGTTCAAAGGAATCACCGTAGATCAAAGAATCATCCATGAAAATCTCCAAAATTTCTCCACCATGTCTGAAAAAAGGCTCAGCATGCAACGTTGAAACGTTGCGGGAGCATTGCATAGGCCAATGGGCATCCTTCGGTATGCAAATGTTCCAAAGGGACAGGTGAGGATTGTTTTGTCTTGATCCTCGGGAGCGATCGGGATTTGATTATATCCTGAATATCTATCCAGAAAACAGTAATATTCATGTCCCGCTAATCTCTCGAGCATTTGGTCAATGAACGGAAGAGGAAAGTGGTCTTTACGTGTGGCAGTGTTCAACTTTCGGTAATCGATACAAACTCGAATCTTTGTTGGAAGACGTGTTTGTACCAATTCTTTCTTCTCATTTTCTACCACAGTAAATCTTGCTTTCTTAGGCACAGCGTGAACTGGACTTACCCACTGACTATCGGATATGGGATAGATAATCCCATTGTCTAATAGTTTCAAGATTTCAGCTCTAACGGCTTCCTGCATGATTGGGTTTAGTCTACGCTGTGGGTCTCGTTTTGGCTTGGCATCTTCCGTCAAATGAATCCGATGTTGAACTATGAAAGGACTAATCCCCTTGATGTCAGCCATGGTCCAACCAATGGCTTCCCGATTTTCTCTTAACACAGAAAGAAGATCCTCTTCTTGTTGTTCAGTGAGATTGGATGCAATGATTATAGGAAAGGCTTCCTTCTCATCCAAGTACTTGTACTTGAGATGGTCGGGAAGGACCTTAAGTTCAGAAGAAGGGACGGGATCTATCACTGGTTGTTCTTGGTGCAAAGGAAGAATAGGGGTGGAATTAGTGGCCCATTCAATAGTTGATTCAACAATCTGATCAAGGTTGAAGTCATCAGACTCCAACTCAAATTCCTCTTCAGACTCATACTCAACCTCCTCATCATGTTCACTTGTTTAAACCTTCTATCAAGTTCACTTCGAAAGAATCATTGTCCAAATCCCTAGGTTGTTTTCCCAGATGGAAAACATTCACTTCTTTTGTCATATCTCCGAAGGTTAGACGCATCGAGCCATTTCTACAGTTGATGATCGCATTTGCGGTGGCTAAGAAAGGACGTCCGAGAATGACAGGTGTCTGTGCTCTGTGATTTTGTACAGGTTGCGTCTCAAGAACAATGAAGTTTACGGGGTAAATGAATTCCCCGACCCGTATTAAAACATCTGTAATTCCCCCCTTGGGAATCTTTACAGAGCGGTCAGCCAATTGTATCGTCATTTGGGTCAGACGAAGGTTGCCTAACCCTAATTGCTGATACACAGAAAAGGGGAGAAGATTGATGCTGGCGCCCAAGTCAAGCAAAGCCCTATTGATGGTAGTCTGTCCTATGATGCAAGAAATGGTTGGGCTCCCTGGGTCCTTATATTTCACAGGGATAGGACCAGTGAGCAGCTCACTAATGTTTGAAGCTAGGAAGACTTTTTTAGGGACATTTGCTTTTCTCTTCTTGGTGCACATTTCTTTAAAAATTTGGCATATGAAGGAACTTGTTGTATGGCATCAAGGAGAGGGACATTGATTTGGACTTAGTTAAACATCTCTCTTATCTTCTCTATGTGAGCATTCATCTTTTGATTTGTGAGCCTATTTGGGAATGGTACAACAGGCTTGTATGTTTGCTCATCAATCTTTTCTTTTCCTTTGGACTGGGAAGTGGATGGTTGTGTGCTTGAAGAAGGATCGTCTTGAATGGGTTGGATTGGAACAGAAGGTGTTGGCTTTGACACAGATTTGGTGGATTGATTTGAAACCTTGTTATCTACATGCTTTCCAGATCTAAGGATATGGACAGTGTTGCATTGACTGGGACCCAAGTCTTCAACTTCGTGCAGGGGGAAGTGAGTTTTTGGATTGGGCACTGGTTGGCTAGGTAGCATTCCTTTTTGTCGTTCATTCAGAGAGTTAGCCAATTGCCCTATCTGGATTTGCAATTTGTTCATATCCTGCTGCTGATTGTTCATCATTGCAGCTTGGGTCTTGGATAAGGTCTCTATCATTTTCTTCAAATCAGAAATTCTCTTGTCTGAAGGATTTTGTGGTGGATGATGCTGATACAGGGGCTGAAAGTTTGTTGGGTAAGGTGTTGGATTATGATATGACTAGAATCTTGGTGGACTCTGGTATGAATGGACATTAGGTGGGTTCTGGTGGTAATTCGGTGGATGAGACTGAGCAGGGTATTGTTGTGGAAATGGTTGCCTCGGCTGCTCAGGACCAGACTGACTCCAAGAAAAGTTTGGATGGTTTCGCCATCCCGGATTGTATGTTTTGGAGTAAGGATTGTAATTGGGTCTGGTATATGCGGCATTCGTACTCTCCTGATATATTTGAGATTGATATACAGGACACTCCTCAAACAGATGATTGAGATCATGGCAATAGGTACAACCCGGGTTGACCACAGGTGATGGACTGGTCACAGGTGCAGCAGAAGATTCCCTAGACTCAAGCAGTTCTATCCTCTTCATCAGTTGTGTTATCTTGGCTTCGGCAGCTATAGAGGACTCTATGGAATGCATACCGGTTCTAGAAGTTGTGGGAGTGGGTTTCTCAGGACATGACTCCCACTGAATCGTTTTTTCGGCTAAGGCTTCAAAGAGATCCCACCCCTGGTCTTCATTTTTCTTTAAAAATTCTCCTTGACACATGGTTTCAAGGAGTGTTTTTATTTGGTAAACAAGTCCATCATAGATAATTTGGCACTGACGCCATTTCTCTATGCCGTGATGAGGACAAAGGGCTAGAAGGTCTTTGAAGCGTTCGAAATACTTCCAGAATGGTTCATTGGTTTCCTGCTTGAATTGCATGATGTTTTTCCTCATGAGGGCTGTCTTGTGAATGGGATAAAATTTCTTAAGAAAGACTTTTACAAAATCATCCCATGAAGAAATCGAACTGGCGGGAAGATTGTAAAGCCATTTCTTAGCGATGTCTTTTAGCGCAAAAGGTATGAACCTTAATCTAACAGCGTCCTCGGATAATTGGGAAATCCTCATCATTACGCATACTTCTTCAAACTCTCGAATGAAGAAATACGTATCCTCAGATTCTAAGCCATGAAATCGGGGAAGTGTATTTATGAATTGTGGCTTCAGCTCAATTGATTTCCATTGGTTGTAGGGAGAAGAATGCATGATGGAAGTGATGTGCGAATCGGGTAGAACTTGTCTTGCAACAAAGTGTAGTTTTCCATGATTGTGATTGTGTCTAGTGGTGGTGTTTGTGCAAGTGTAGAAATTCTCACTAGCCTAGCAGAATTTGGATCCCGATACCACTCTCGCATACACAATCACAAACAACGTGCACCGATCACACAAACGAAAAAATGAAAATAACAAACAATAAAAGAAAAATCAATCACAAGCTATCTAGGCTTCCTGGACCTAGACGACTCCTAACTGTTCGATGAACTAAAGAAGGTTGTTGCTTGAATCAGACCACAGCTAATCAGCCAGGTAGGGGCAAAATACGGTGGGAGGTATCCGTGCGTAAGCAACGGGCCTTAATTACACCAAATCAAGGTATCTTCGAGGCTTAACCTCTTAATCCCCAGCCTTAGACACTGATTTCACCGGAGTATGAATCAAAACAACTTCCAACTTCAGCCGATCTCCTACTGAGTCCGAATGTCCCTAGGGCCAACGTCTATCAGTTTTTATTAGAAGCTTGGGATTGTGAGTGCTGGGATGGTGGTTTTTGGGCTAAGGAAAAGGTGATGAAATCCCCCACCTTATCTTTTTTATTGGGTGATGCCCTTAAAGTCAATTTTGTGCAAGTGTACAGTTTATGCAAACAAGGTTCACTCAAAGCGATATAAATTAACCAAGAGGTGAGTCCTATACGATATGCAATGCGCACGTACCTTGCTCCAGCACTCTTCAACAGTAAAGTAAATAAATTGAAAAGACACGTGCCTAGAAATGCAAACGTCTAGCCAATTTTTTTAACTTTTGCAACAAATGTTTTACTGTTGACTTTATTAGCAGGATCTTGGTGAAAGCATATAAGAAATTAGAATTGCAGCAGCAGTATTTTTGCAAAGCAAGCAACCCTGTAGAAAACTGTGAGTATCCAACTTATCACTGCCGCGGATATGCGGCTTTATCCGAGAAATCGCGGCAAATACTAGGCCACTTGGTCTTTTCTTTCTGGAGCAGAGGCCCAAGGATACTTATGTATTACTGCAATACTTGGTTTCCTATTTCTTCAACCTGTAACCTGCAACAGAGAAGAAAATACGTTTAGTTTCTCAATTGAATCAAAAACCGTTGCTCTCCCCGGCAACGGCGCCAAAAATTTTGATCAGAAAAGGAGAAGAGTTTACTCAATTCAGAGATAGAGGGTTTTAGAGTCAACCTTCTTTGTTCGATTGTAGTGCTCAAAACTCCAAGAATGTATCACAATGTTAATATGCTCCTTTCGAATCACCGTAGTAGCATAAGCTATACGGGTCGATCCTCAGGGAGAGCTCGCGATAAAAGCTTTGCGGTCATGTGTCAGAGAGAGAGAAAACGAAAGTTCTTCTTTGTTCAAAAGAAAGAAAACAACATGGAAAGTAAGAGAAGAAATTTTTGTGATTTGGTTGCCTGGAAAGAAAAACCGATGTAAAAGAAAATGAAAAAGAACTTGGAAAGTTGTCTTGCTAGGAAAGAAAACTAGTGAAGGAAACTTTTGGAAAACCTTAGATTGAAGAAGCCATGACTAGCTAACTTTACTAATTTGCTAACTTACTAAGCTCATGGTGAAGCATGATTGCCTCATATTGATTCATTGGCAAAAGATATGACTTGCTTGTTAGGTCAAGTATGTCCCATTTGGAAGATGAGTGTTCTTCTCGGTTTTAGCTGGTAGCCTCATTGATTCATCGGCTCCCGAGATAGAATTTCATGGTGGAATCAAGGAATGCCACTCAAAGGGTTGCTAAGGAAGAAGATACAAGTTTCATTAGTCATTCAAGGCATATACAAGCTAGCTTGAATTAAGAAAAGTGTTCTACAAACCATTAGCCAATTTAGGTGATCCATCTCCATGTTCCATCAAGGCACTTGTTCTAAAGACAAGGCTCTAAATGAGGCTCACATGAATCATATGGATGTTTAACAAGCATTTCCCAATAATGAACACAACTCATTTTCATTGGAGATCAAAAGAGACTTAACATTGCAAGTTAGAAATTAGCAATCACCCAAGAGTTAGAAGTTAGCAATGTTAGTTGTTAGCTAGTCATGTTAGAGAGAGTTAGCTATCCATTACAAGAGAAAGCAAGCAACAATTCATGGTAAAAGTAGAAGTGCAAATGAAGTAAAGCAAGAAGAAAGTAAAGCAATGCATTAAGGATTGTAAAGAAGAGAAGAAAGCTTGATTAATCCTTACTTTGAAAAGATGTCACCTCCTTGCTTACAAGCTCTCAAACACTTTCTTTTCTCTCTTTTACAGAATCTCTAGGAGGAAGAAGAGGAAGAACTAAAAACCTAGAGAGAATCCCTACACTCCCTCTCAAAATACAAGTTCTTTCCCCTAGTCTCTTCTCAGTCTCTCGTCCTAGCCCTGATGGTCTATTTATAGGCCTCAGAAGAATCAGCTCCCAAATCTGAACCGTCGGATCAAATCTCAGCTCCAACGGCCAGATTCCTGCCGCGGAAACGCGGCCAGAGCCGCGTTTCCGCGGCAGAATCTAGGCCGTTATGCCAGCGCATTCTGCTGGCGTTCTGTTACAGCCAGCTGGCCACGTAGGAGCTTCTAGAAGGATGACTGGGCGCATGGATGACTCCAGAATCTGAGCTATTCTTTTGGGCTTCTCTTTAGGCCTTTAATTAATCCTTTTATTCTTGATATTTACATGGATTTGTGGGCCTCTTATCCATTAAAATATGGACCTGCAAAAATAGAGAGAAAAAGAGTAAAAAAAACCAATTTTTATTGATAATATGCATAATATAGAGGTGGAAGATGATGCAAAAATGAACTATAATCAATAAACAAGTAAGGGGGAGAGAGAAAGAGCAATCGCAAACACGACTAATTTGTTTCGAGGTTCGAGCACACTTGCTCTACATCCCCGCCTTTGACACTATGAAGGATTTCCACTAAAATCGATCCTACCGGATCACTTGGTGTCACAACACCTACAAGCTCTAGGACTCCCTAGTCCCGTACACACCGCAAGCTCACTAGCTCGCCGAGGCCGCACCTCAAACACCAAGTCCACACACGAACTCGAAACAACCGCGAATGCACTCGTCCGCCTCCTCAAAGCAAATGAAGGAACTTTGGTGATCACAACTCTTGATCACCTAAAATTCTTTCACAACAAATCCCTATGGGTAGATATAACAATGGATGGCTCAAGTGTTGTGTGAGAAAACAAGGAAAGAGATGGTGGAGGAAAACTCAAGAAAATCACTTTAAACACTCTTGATAAAAACTCTCCTTTTGATTGGAAATATTTGCTCTCAAACTTGTGGATATAACCACTGAAATAAGTGGGAAAAACTAGCCCAAAACTCTTCTTAAAATCTTGGAGAAAACAGCCTCCAAATGCCCCAATTTATAGAGCTAGAAAATTAGCCGTTGGGAGCCAGGTGGCCTGTCGGTCGACCGCCCGGTCGACCGGCCAACGGTCAGATTTCTGACCGTTGAGCCAGCGGTCGACCGGTCGATCGACCGTGGCTTGGATACAAAGAGCACTGCTCTCTGTCCGGTCGACCGCCCGGTCGACCGGGGCCTTTCTAGAGAGCAGAGCTCTCTGGACGGTCGACCGGGTCGGTCGATCGACCTCCAGCCAGAACTTGGCGTGCACATCTGTGCATGTCGGTCGATCGCCCGATCGACCGACTTCAGACTTCGGTCGACCGGTCGGTCGACCAGCTGAAGCCAGAACAGAAAAACCTGGGACATTAAACTAGGTTATTTTGGCTCTTATAAAATCATGAAAAATTTACAAAAATAGTTTCAATGTTATACTTTGATAAACAAACATGCTTGCACAAAATCAAGGCATGTTACAATCAATTTGGACTATTTTTGTAACTTAGAAAATTTTGCTCAAACCAAAAACTGTATTTTTCCAAAATCGGTTTTTTCCAAAACTTAATTCCAAACTTTTCCAAATACAAAAACATGATATTTTAAACTCTTTTAAAGCATAGTGTGTATGGATATGATCCACTACACATACAAGGTGAAATATCTATGTTTTTGACATTAAGCACTAAGTACGGTTTTGGTTAAAACATGTATATAAGAAATACCAAAAACCAAACCGGTATTTTTCTAAAAGAAAACTCTTTTGTATTTTTCCAAATATAAATTCTTTTATGAAAACTTAACTAAATCAAGAGTGTGTGTGTAAGATATACTTGAGCAATCCACCAACTATTCTATCCTTTACATTTTATCTAAAAACAAAATCTTATAAAAACAAACCTAGACACAAGTCTTGATCTTGAAGGTCTTCACTTGAAGTCTTCACAACTTCTTGACTTGGTCCAAACACGATTCATAGAGCTAGACCCCTCTTGAGTACTTGATGTGGTCTTTATGTTCAAGCTCTTGAATCAAACCGTGCTAGCTCCAGAACTTGACTTTAAATCCTTTGTTGAAGCTATGCACCTACTAAGATCTTGATCACAAATCTAAGACTAAATAAACACAAGATCATTAGTATTATAACTACATGAGTTGATCATCATCAAAACTAGAGTGATAGGCCTTTGGGCCAACACTTATCTCTCCTAATAAAGAATGTAAGGAGGATATACAACAAAGTTAAGTTAGAAAATAGAAGAAGATGATAAGGTACAAAGAAAAGGAAGCTAGTATGCTACAATTGTTGAAAACTGGGTCATGAATTGTTGATTGCCTGGAGAACGAGAGCAAACTTTCTACCTCCAAGAAACCCTACAATAAGAAAGCCCAGAAAGCTACATAGGACTTGGGGAGCGATTCTGATGAAAAAGTGGACACAGCAAATGTGTATTTCATAGCTAATGAAAATATACCTAAGGTACTTTCAGAACCTTACATAGAAGATTGTGATTTGATCATGGATGAATTAGGTGGAGCATTTGAAGAGCTTCCTATCAAGTATGATTCTCTCAAGAATAAATATTTGAAAACAAAGAAAGAAAATGTCATTTTACAAAATTAATTACTTGTTATTTGAAAAGAAAAGAAAAGCTTATCTATTTCTCTTGAAAATACACAAAATGATTTTGAAGCTATAAGCTTTCATGCAAAGCTAAATTTCCGTGTTTTGATGAAAATGAGATTTCATTAATGAAAATTAAGATAAATATTTTTATAAATATTTTAAAGAAATGTTAGTTTGATAAGACTAGATTAGAGTCTATGTTTTCAAAGAAGCAAACTCAAAGGAAACCTCATGTTTCACACACACCATTATGCTCAAACACTACCACAATCACATGCACACCATGCACGCCATGCATACCATTCCACACACACCCATTGTTTTCCATTAAAAATTCAAAGGGAAAAACTGACAAAATTTCGAAGAGAAATTACAAGTAATGAAATAAAGAATATTACAAGTGTTCTCTTCTAGAGTTTCTGAGAAAGTATGCTGATAGGAGTCTAGTTATAATGCGACAACTTCATCATTTTGACCACATAAGCGACCAGTCTTCGAATCTTCTACTAGGAATTCCTTCTCGCTTGATTTCGAAAGTTCTTTGAGAATGGAAGATTTAGGGTATCAGCACCTTAGTTTTATCCTTAAAGGATTGAGAATTGAAACTCTGAGTTTCTTGAAAGCTTTAGATAATAATTCTTTTGGTTAGCCAAAGTGAATAGCCAAATGCTCTCTAGCCAAAAAGTCAGACCCTTGCTTATCCTTAGAATGAGCTATTTATAGGTGTTGGCCCAAAGGTTACAATCCCCAGGTTATGTGTTTTGATGATAACAAATCATATAAAAGGTATTTGGTACTAATAGAAGTTCAAGAATGAATTTTAGGTTGGTACAGGTATGGATGGCTCAAGCATGGGATATTAGGGTCTAGCTCAAACGTTGCTCAACATCAACTATCAGAGACTCCTGCTTGTAGATTCATATAGTTTATTTTGTTAAAAAATAGTATATACATTTGAAGCTCAAAAACACACACAAAAATTCAATATGTTTGGTTTTCGGTTTAACCGATTTTGGATTTCGAGTACATATATCGGGTTTGAATTTGAACCAGTTTTAGTTCTGCTGATTTGCTTGACACTCTTTTACATTTCCTATCATAACTTTTTATTCTTATATTCAAATAATATGATTTAACTTGCATTTCAAAGCTAACTTTCAGATCTAAATTTCTTATTCAATAATCATTTTTAAATTCAAATTTTAAAGATGTCACATATTTGGTTGAACTCTGTTCTTGTTCTGAAAATAGCTTACAGTTTCTGATTTGACACCTATCATTGTTTTATTGATAACTTTCTAATATAAAATGATATTGAGTTGATTTCAGTTGCATTAAAAAGAAGACGTAAATAGTTACAAATTATTCCTATATACCTAATTCTGAATTCGGACGTTTTAGCCTGAAAAATGTGCTCAAATTTGACCAATCTACCAGATTGGTAGTAATGGCTAATTTTCTGGAGGCTGATTTTTAACATGTTTTTTAAAACATGTTTATGTTTAAAAAAAACGTGGTTAGCTGTATTAGAGGGTCAATTTCTTTCTCTTTTATTTAGGTAAAAGTTTTCTATATTTACTCTTCCTAAATCCTTTACAAAGGGTCATTAGGGTAGAGTTTTTCACAACAACAAATTCAAAATGAAAAGTTTTGAGTTTTCTTGAGAAAGAGTTTTTGTTTAAGCTTTGGGCTATCATTTTCAAAAATTTTCTAAAAGTTTTTATTTCTTAAAATCTCTCTTCTGTTTTTATATCACTTACAAAATCTTGAGCTTCAATCTTATATATTATTCTCTAGGATTTTTGTAAAGAAAGTTTTTCAAGAGAGAGCTTGTGGTCTTTTGATCATCCAGTGCTTATTGTAATTGTTGCTATGCTACCTCTGGACTAGAGGAGTGTGATTGAGGAGTTGGGTACTTCCTAGTGATTGTAATCCTTTGTGAAAATTCTAGTGGATCGGAAATCCTTCTGGGTGAAGGTAGGGACGTAGAGGTGGGTGCTCGAACCTCGAAACAAATCTCTGTGTTTGCGATTAGTTTAATTGTGTCTTCTACTTTCTATTCATTCATTCTTATATTGTCGATCTATACTCTTACAACAAGATTGCATTACGCAACTCAAACTCTTATTTAGAGGAATCATGAAGAAGAAATTCAGAGCCTTTCATAGGGTATACAGCTTCTAATCTTACTTTGAGTGATCGTTTGCATCATATCATTTTTATTTTGCATTGGATTTTGAATTGATTAGCCTTATATCTATTCACCCCCTCTAGGTATAATTTCAATTGGTATCAGAGCTAGGACTCTAGTTTTTGGCTTTACATCCTTAGAAAGATCCTATAAATTGCTAATCACTATTTTCATATTTTCATTCATACACTAGAAAAGATGGCCGATAACATTAAGACCCCACCCAAATTTGATGGACTCAACTTTCCCATATGGAAAGTTAGGATAAACATATTTTTGCAATCTCTAGGTAGCCGAGTTGCTAAGTGTTTGACCAAGCCCTATAGTGAACCCGTAGGTGAGGAGGACACTTGGTCCGATCTTACCTCCAAGGAAGTTGATGCAAATTTGAAGGCTCAAAATGCCTTGCTTTTTGCATTAAATGAGGATGACCTAACACGAGTTATCCATTGCAAGTCCGCCTATGAGATTTGGCAACACTTATTGGTCATTCATGAGGTAACATCACAAGTCAAGAGAGCTAAAATTGATCTCTTGCGTTTCCAATATGCATGTTTTAGAATGCAAGAAAATGAATCTGTTGATGATATGATTACTAAGTATACTAAAATCACAAATGCTCTTGCTTCTCTAAGTGATGAAATCAACAACGACCAAAAGGTGCGTAAGGTGATTCGTGCTCTCCCTTCATCATGGGAAATCAAAGCTACCACCTTAAAGGAATTGAACGACAAAGATAAGATGGAGCTCAAAAGTCTTATTGGAAACCTTAAGACTCATGAGATGGAGAAAAAGGCTAGAGAAGAAGCGGCGCCTCAAAAGAAAAAGTTTATTGCTTTCAGGTCTACCTCCACCATCTACGAGGATGAAGAAGATGAAGAAGATGATGAAGAGCTATCTCTTCTTGTGAGAAATGTAAAAAGAATGTACCACAAAAATAAGCTCAACCATAGAAGATGATGGGAAGGGAAGGAGGAGAAGAAGATCACATGCTACAACTGTCGGAAACCTAGACACATCATGGCCATTGTCCAGATTTCAAGAATAAGATATCTTCCTCCATGAAGCAAAAGAAGTCGTTTGTAAAGAAGGCATTCAAAGCCACTTAGGATTCAGAAAGTGAATCCGAAGATGAAGTTGACATGGCTAACATGTGATTCATGGCAAACACACCTAAGGTAACTCCCGAACCATCTTATGATGATATTGAGATAAGCAAAGAAGTGTTATTACAAGCTTTCATTGAACTTTCAGAAAGTTTTGATTCTAAGAAGGAAGATTGTTTAAGATTGAAAAAGGAAAATGAAATGCTTAAAAACTAAATTGTTACTTCTTCAAAAGAAAAGGATGAATTATCTTCCATTATTATTTCAACACAAAGAGATTTTGATGCTTATAGAGTTGCATATAAAGCTAAATATCTTAAAATTGATGAAAACGAGATTTCTATGTTAAAACAAGAATAAATGATTTGGGAAATATTTTAAAAGAATGTGCTTTTAACAATACTAAATTAAAAGAAATGTTATCAAAGAAACACATGTACACTTCACATGTTAAACATGATAAACCATCTCATGCTAATGCTCCACATGTTCATCATGCCAACACATCACATGTTAATCATGCTAAAACACCCCACGCTCACAAATCACATGTGTATAAACCACATGCTCATTATGCTTTAAATATGAAAGAATTTATAAATGTACTTATTGTGGCCAGAATGATCATTTAGCCAAATTTTATTATGATCATATAAATAGTATAAATAATCATGTTTGGGTTCGAAATACTAACGTATTAGGACCCAAGAAAATATGGGTACCAAAATCCACTCCTAGTCTATTTGATGTAGGTGTGGGCTCTCACATGACGTGAGAGTTGTTGGTGCCTTGAGGTTAATGCGTCCCGACCTAAACGGTGAAACTTTTAGATACATCACTTTCAAGGGGAGTTTGGTAGGAGGACCACCATGGTTTGGAGATATAGAGATGTGCCCTCTTGGTTTTGGTAACGATCTCTAACTCCTCATTTAGTTTACATGCTTTCATATTAATAATTTTTAGCATGTCATGTTTTAATGTTTATTATGTTAAATGTCAAGTTAATTAGACTTGTGACATACACATATAGTGATTGAGATACACCCATATTCATATGGATCCATATTTTGTGTTCTCACTTTATTTTAACTATTGTGTATATCCTTACTCTAAGACTTGTACATTTAGCCTAATGATCATATTAATTTATATTTTGTTTTATGATTCATGTTTTGATTACATGTTTAAATGTAATCTTCATTAAAACTTGTGTATATACTTGTACAACTAATGAGCCACAATTGATTCTTATATGTTTGTGCTTAAATGCTCATTTGTACCAATTAGATGTACTAGTATAGCCTAGTTTTGATGATTAGTGCATTTCGAACTTGTATTCTCTTTTTGTACATATTGTCATGTAAATGTATTTAGTTTCATGTATATGTTAATTTTATTTAAAACTTTAGATATGCATGCAAATCTTTATTATGGACTCATTTAGTGTTTAGGAATGTGTATTTATACCTTTAGATTTAAATAAAACATACATATGCCTTGAAGTTGGAATTATTTTGGTAAAAATTAAAGATTCATATTTTTCATGTTTATAAAGGAATTTCATATTGAGCTTAATTGCCTATTCCCATAATTTTATGATTACATGATTCTTACACTCACATTATTCTTATTTTCTCATGATTTTCATTTCATGAGCATATATGTGCTTTATAGATTTTGAGTGTCAATTATTATGTGATTTTCATGTCTTCATGGTCTATATGATTTGATTTCATATTTTGAAGGATTTCATATTTTTTTAACTCTCTTTAAAACTAGTTTCGTATTCTTCAATTGGTAGAGTTTTTCAAACTATACCTATTTATTCTTAAATCATATTTTGTTTGAAAATCCCTATCTTTTAAGGGCGGTCGGATGGGCGATCATGCTTTGTATACCTTTCTTGAATATCTTTTAAACTTGGCATGATAAGGGTGGTAGGTATGAGTTATATACTTGATCCTCATTATATTTTTATTGGTATCAAAATTGATATTTCATATGTTTGTATACTCATATGTGTTTTCTATACATGTATGCCTCATATTTAAATTGGTATATCCATACATACATATATATAATTTGATTGTGTTTGTTTCACATGTCTTTATATTTTTAAAAAAGCACAAATTATGTTTGCTAAGCTTGATTTAGTTCATCATGTCAATTATTTTTAATTAGTATCTATTACAAGCTTATGCATTGTTTCTTTTAGTATTTCATAAAAGGGGAGAAATTCTTGTTTTTCAATCGGTTTTATGTAAAATTGGTATTGATTGTATTTTCAATTTGTATCAGTTTTATTTTCAAATTGGTATCTTACTCCGACCATTTATGATATAAAATACTTTGGTTTGATATATGCTAACATTTTCAATATTAGTATCAATGATCTTAAATTGGTATCATTCTCTATTTGGTATCCTTATTGCAAAATGATTTTAGTGTTTATCCAAAAAAAATGATTTTTACCTTCAATTGGTATCAATATTTTTAATTGGTATCAAAATTTTTATCAAATTTTTTTTAATTGGTATCAATATTTTTAATTGGTATCAATATGTTTATCAAAATTTTTAAATTGGTATAAAAACTTAAGTTTTGGACTTAAAAGATTTGATGATATGACAATTGATTATTTTTTCCTTAGCCCCTTTGTTGATGAATTGACAAAAAGGGGAAGAGATATTTGAGTTTATGTATGCATATATGCATGTTTATATCTTGTTTATACATATATTATTTATTGGTTGTTTCCTAACCCTTTTTGATGTTTGACAAAAAGGGGGAGAAGTATTTGTGGTTTCATGTTTTGGCTTCATGTGTTGTACATGTTTAGCTTCATGCGTTCTACATGTTTATCTCATATATGTTTTTTTTTATATGTTCATACTTGATAATAGAGCATCATTTGAGGGGGAGATTTCTACCTCCCTATTGTATTTAGTTTTATAGCTTATATGTTTTGTCATCATCAAAAAGGGGGAGATTATTGGCCCAAAGGTTACAATCCCCGGGTTATGTGTTTTGCTAATAACAAACCATATAAAAGCTATTTGGTACTAATAGAAGTTCAAGAATGAATATCAAGTTGGTACAGGTATGGATGGCTCAAGCATGAGATAATAGGGTCTAGCTCAAATGTTGCTCAACATCAACTATCAGAGATTCCTGCTTGTAGACTCATATAGTTTGTTTTGTTAAAGAATAGTATATCCGTTTGAAGCTCAAATACACACACACAAATTCAATACGTTTGGTTTTCAGTTTAATCGGTTTTGGATTTCAAGTACATATATTGGGTTTTGGATTTGAACCAGCTTTAGTTCTGCTGATCCGCTTGACACTCTTTTACATTTCTTATCATAACTTTTTATTCATATATTCAAATAACATGATTTAACTTGCATTTCAAACTAACTTTCAGGTCTAAATTTCTTATTCAATAATCATTTTCAGATTCAAATTTTAAAGATGTCACATATTTGGTTGAACTCTTTTCTTGTTCTGAAAACAGCTTACAGCTTCTGATTTGACACCTGTCAGCGTTTTATTGATAACTTTCTAATACAAAATGATATTAAGTTTATTTCAATTTCATTAAAAAGAAGACTTAAATATTTACAAATTATTCCTAAATACCTAATTATAAATTCAGACGTTTGTAGCCTGAAAAATGTGCTCAAATTTGACCAATCTGCCAGATTGGCAGTAATGGCTAACTTTCTGGAGGCTAATTTTTAATATGTTTTTAAAACGTGTTTAAGTTTAAAAAAAACATGGTTAGCTATATTAGAGGGTCAATTTCTTCCTCTTTTATTCAGGTAAAAGTTTTCTACGTTTACTCTTCCTAAATCCTATATAAAGGGGTCATTAGGGTAGAGGTTTTCACAACAACAAATTCAAAAATTAAAAGTTTTGAGTTTTCTTGAGAAAGAGCTTTTGTTTAAGTTTTGGGCTATTATTTTCAAAAGTTTTCTGAAAGTTTTTGGTTCTTAAAATCTCTCTTCTGTTTTTATATCACTTACAAAACCTTGAGCTTCAATTTTATATATTATTCTCTATGGTTTTTGTAAAGAAAGTTTTTCAAGAGAGAGTTTATGGTCTTTTGATCATCCAGTGCTTATTGTAATTGTTGCTACGCTATCTCTGGACTAGGAGAGTGTGATTGAGGAGTTGGGTACTCCCTAGTGATTGTAATCCTTTATAGAAATTATAGTGGATCGAAAATCCTTTTGGGTGAAGGTGGGGACGTAGAGCTGGGTGCTCGAACCTCGGAATAAATCTCTGTGTTTGCGATTTGTTTACTTGTGTCTTCTACTTTCTATTTATTCATTCTTATATTGTTGATCTGTACTCTTACAACATGATTGCATTGCGCACCTCAAACTCTTATTTAGAGGAATCACGAGGAAGAAGTTCAGAGCCCTTCACGGGGTATATGGCTTCTAATCTTACTTTGAGTGATCGTTTACATCATATCATTTTTATTTTGCATTAGATTTTGAATTGATTAGCCTTACACCTATTCACCCCCCCTCTAGGTGTAATTTCAATTGGCTCTGCAAGGGTGTAACTGCCCATAAAAATTAGCAAAGACTAAAAACAGTCTTGATAGCCTCGCATGCAAGGCTATTACATGCTCTGTGTGATCCTAGCAAGCTTCATGCGAAGCTATTTAGTGCCCTGTGTGAGCCTATTACAACCGTTCTAGCTAAGGGTGTGACCCTCTTAATTATCTCTACTTAATGGGGAGATAATGGGGTGTGACTGCCCACTTTAAGTGGCATTAGTCCTACTAAAGTAGTGGGGTTAGCCCATTAATTCCACTGGGGAATTTGAAATGGTCAAAATGATTTGCATGCGGAGCTATCCTACTGCGAGGTAAAAGTTTCGTGCGGAGCTAACCCACTGCGGGCTAAAGCTCAATGCGGAGCTAGCCATTGCTGGGCTAAAGTTCCATGTGAAGCTAGGGCTAAAGCCCTATGCGGAGCTAGCCCAGCGCAGGGCTAAAGCCCCATGTAGAGCTAGCCTAGTGCAGGGCTAAAGCATCATGCAGAGCTAGCCAGTGGAGGGTTAAAACTCCATGCGGAGCTAGCCTAGTGTAGGGCCTCCATGCGGAGCTAGCCTTACTGCGAGGCTATCCATCTCAAAGCTTCTGTGTGAAACTAGCTAATCTTGGCTGAGTTTGAACTATCTGTTTAATTATCTGCGACCTATTTTATGAAAGTGTTGACAAGTTAAATCAAAGAGGTTGAAAATTGGTTAAAATGAATGTTCCCAAATCAATGGTTAAAGCCAAAAATCAAGGTCGTTTCGTCAAAATCAGGAGCTGAAATGAAAAATTCAGAACCAGATAAAGTCAGATCGCGAAACGAGGAGGTGTACCCCCCGGCTGTGGCCACCTGGCCCCGCGGCCAAAGCCGCGTTTCCACGGCCGTTTGATTTCTGTTGGGGGAATGTTTGCTATGCTCCTCCAATCTTCTTACGCCCTCTTCCTTCTGGTTTTTCTCTATAAATACCATTTTCGACAGAGAAGAAGGGAGCGAAGACTAGGATTAGAATTCTTGTTCATTTTTTAGGATTTTAGGAGTATTATTAGATAGTTCAGAGAAGTTGTATCTCCTCTTTATTTTTCAGTTTAGACCAGCAAAGAGAGAAGAGTGGAATTGAGTATGTAATTCATCTTTGAAGTGAAAATCAAAGGAGCTTCAACTCGCTTATTCAACTCGACTCAAATTCAGTATGTTTATGTTTGATTTTTATTCTCTTGTTTGTTTTCCTTCCATCATGAGTAGCTAAATCATCTTTTTGGCTCACTAATTAATCTCTTCTACCTCCTCTCTTTTGATTAATTTTTTTGAAAGCAACCCTTTTAAATTAGAAAAATACCTGAGTTAAACTTCATTCTTGAAAGCATATGAGGATGTCTTTATTTTAAACTTGGACTTTCAAAGCACAAATCTTTTTAAACGGTTTTTATTCCATACTTGCTTCTTCGCGCTTGATGGTTTAACATTCTCTTTTAATGATGTGTTAAGAAAAGGTTTAAGATTTAAACCAAAATCATCTTATTTGTTTTACTTGGACATTAAAAGAAATTAAAGGTTTTTGCCTATGATAAAAGTGATGCACCCAAATGTTCTTGAGATACATACGTAGTTGAGTAGAAAATTAGTGAGCCCGGATCCTTTTTCATAATTTAAATCACATCACTCTCAAATTATTTTCTAAAAGATCATCTTCTCTAAAGCCTTTTCCAAATTTTAAAATTTTCTTTAAATCACTTTTCTTCTCTCCATTCTCTTTTCAACTAAAAAACAAACACCATTCTTTGCTTTCTAAACAAAAACACCAAAAAGCTTTCATCACATTCCTCCTCGTGGACATGACCCGTTAGCCCAAAGCTAGACGATAATTCTCATCACTTACATTTCACGATCAATTTTTGGCATCGTTGACGGTAATTGCTTGAATGTTACTTTTTTATATATACTTGTACACTGCACTAAATTGATTTAAGGGCTTGTCCTATAAACAAGATAAGGTGGAGAAGTCATTACCCTCCCTTAGCCCATAAATAATCTCCTCACTCACTAACCCAAGCGTAACTAAAACTTAGTAGTCGTTAGCCCTAGTGACATCTTGGACTCAAATAGGAGACTGACCTAAGGGGAAAGTTGATTTGAATCTGACTCTTACCAAATCGGTGACTAAGGTTGGGGATTGAGGCATGAAACCCCGAAGGCTGGTGGTTTGGCTTAATAAGGCTCGTCGCTTTTGCGCAGATACCTCCCACCAATCTTTCCCCTATCTGGCCGATTAATTTACGGTCAGATCCAGCAATATAACCCCATGGACCGCCTAACCAGTTAGGAGTCGTCTAGGTCTAAGGTTTACCCTAACTTAGATTAGATTTGTTTCTTTTTATTTGTTTGTTTTTTCTTTGTTTGTGTTTGACATTTATTGTGTGATATGGCTTATAACAATAATTTTTTCAATTTTAATAGTAATCCATATTATACCCCGACCTTTTTTTTTCAGATATTACCAACCCGGCATATCATAACTTTAACCAACCTAGTGTGCCGGATTGGTCTTATCCGAATCAATATAACCCATGCCCCCAATCTTATGACCATAATTTTTAAAATAATTTTAACTCTTCACAAAATCAATGGAGATTCACCTCCCCCGAGCCCAATTTTCAACTAACTCATCCTCCTTATCCACCTTGTCCACAATATTTTCAAGATTCATACTCAGTTCCACCAGTTCAAAACAGAAAACCATAAATCTTGAAAATGAGTATGTGTGAGTCCAAGCAACAATCACAAAATCTGACGGACTCACAATTTCACCATAAATTTCAAAACAAAACTTCATCTTTTCAAGTCCAATCACAACAAAACGATGAACCAATCAACTATGAAAAGATGCTTGAAGCCATGACTCAAGCTGAAATCGCTTGTAATCATGACATAGATATGATGGTCCAAACTTTCCGTTCTCACCGTTTGACCTTTTCTGATGTCGTTAACCATTCTGTTAGAGCCGAAAAATCATGTTGTTTTGAAAAACAAGATTCCATTTCAGCACAACCATTTGAACTTGCCTAAACTCTAAATTTTGAAAATGACATTGACAGTTTGGCAAGTTATCCCTTTCTTGAAATTGAACTTAAGAATGAATATGATTCTGAACCTCAACTTGGAAATTCAATTCTACTTTCTGATTCAATAATAACTCCGGTGTCTTCACCTGATTTCAATCTTTTCCCGAGTCAACATTGCATCCTGTGCCAATTCATCATGAAATTGAATCGCCAATCTTTTATGATCATCATATTGAGCTTGACAAATTTTATACTTTTGAAAGTCCTATTGACAAATTGACAAGTTCTCATTTTTAAGAAATTGAGCTCAATGAGAGATGTGAACTAGATTCTCAAATTTGTGATCCAGATCAAATTCTCAAATTAATATGGACTCCTGTTTTGTTACCCGACTTAAGTAAAATTTTAGAATCAGTTTTGATTCCCACGCCTGTCATTCTTGAACTTGAATCACCAATATTATGTCACATTCCATTGTGGGAAGATGAATGTGGATTTGAATTTTAACTTCTTGATTTGGACCCACTTCTTGAACCAATCTCGACTTCTGAACCTTTACCTGTCACTTTTCTAAGTCGGTATTAGTTCCCGTACTTCCTAAGTCCAAGTCAATCATTCCATCTTTTCACACTCCATTTTGGGACAAGAGTGTTGATAAAATCGACTCCAAATTTTATTATGAAATTTAGAAATTAGATGGGGTAAAATATTTAAAAAAATCATTCATGTATACATCATTTTAGTGGGTTATATTAAAGAGGTTTTTGGTGGGTTCTTTGAACTCCGCGAAAATTCGATTGGGCCACATTTTGTGGACCAATCAGACCACCACCGGAACACCACCTTAAGGTAATATTTTTCTTCCCTTTCTTCTTTTTCATGCATCTATGCATTAATTCATACATTGAGGATAATGCATGAGATAGGTGTGGGGGAGGGTTCTAACATAACTTAGGTTTTCTTTTTATTATTCAAAAAAAGAAAAAAATAATTAACATTTTCTTTACTTTTAAAAACTTTTTGAAAATAGAAATAATATTTGACATATTTTTTTGTAAGAACTTAAGTCAATTTTAAGGAATAGGAAAATCAAAATTAGGATTTCTTATACTTAGTCAAAATAAAATTATTTGTTTAATTTTTAGGGTTAGGAAAATAATTTGTCAAAGTATTTAGTTTTGATCTTTATCTTGATGAAATATGCACACTTTATACACTTACACACTTAGGGTTCAAAAACAAAGATTCTTATGCCTTCTAAAAAAAGTAAAAAAGAAAAAATTTATCTATGAAAGATAAACAAATCTAATTATTGATTAGCTAGGTGATTTGGCCTAAGCAAGCCTTGGTATTTATGCGAAAGATGATTAGATAAGTTTGAGAAAAATATATAAAAAAAAAATCCTCTGATTAAGCTGGGTATTTATGTCTAATAAAGCATAAGTATTCACACCTAAAAGCGGTTCATATAATAAAATCCTTAGTTTTGAGGCCTTGTTTGCTCGAGTCCTTAAGTCCTTGGGGTGTTTCTCACCCGGTGTCCTAAGACGTTTGGTTTGGGAGTCACCGATTAGAGATTCGTTACATGGGCAGATTAGAAAGCCTAATAGAACTAAGGAATAATATCACAAAAAAATAAAAAATAATAAATAAATAAGGCATAAACGTTAGAGTTAAAGAACCCTTAGTCAAAATTTCATGATCACAAAGGTGCATATGACTTAGGGTAAAGTAATGACTAGATGAGAAGTACAATTTGACTCCTTACTTTGATTGATAACAAATTTTTGAATAGTGACTAAGTTTAGAAATAAAAAATTTAGTTTTCCTATAACTTATAGATTACTTAAATCTTACAATAATATTTCAAATATTTTTCTTTTAAAATGTGTTTTCAAAATACTAACATTTTTCTTTTTCTTTACGGATTTTGTGGGTGTAATTCACTGAAAACCCTCACGAGATAAAACTCGTCCTCTTGGGGAAACCTAGAGGTTTGACGGCTTGTTGCACATGCTTAGTGCAATCCCATGACCTGCGAAAGTGATCTAATAATTTTTTGTTTAGTTATTTTGCTCGAGGACGAGCAAAAGATAGGTATGGAGTGTGTTGGTCGCTAATATTACACATTCATTATCATATTCTCATACTTATTATAGAATAAACTCTGCTTTTTCCTAATTATTGTTTAATTTATTTGCAGGCCTATTACTAAAGGAGAGGGAAGAGAAACGAGCCTAAAAGCACATCAAATTTTGATTTAAATCAGAATTAATTCGAAGTCAGTAAATCAGGGCAGATCAGGTCGGTTCAGATCAGTTGAAAACTAGTTAAAAATAAATCTCTTCAAATCAATCGGTTAAAACCAACGATCAAGGCCGTTTCGTTAAATCTAGGAGCTGAAACGAGAAATCCAGCTGAAGATAAAGTCAGAACTTGAAACCAGGAGGCACCACCCCCCGGGTGTGGCCACCTTGCCACACCAAGCCGCAGAAATGCGGCCAAAGCCGCGTTTTCGCGGCTTTGTTGCAATTGTTGGGGGAGCGTTTGCTCCCCTAATCTTCGTACACCCCTCCCCGTTGGGTTTTACCAATAAATACTGAGATTTTCAGAGCGTACAGGGAATGACTAAGTAGAGAGTAGAACTTAGGCAAATTTGTAATTTGTATCTTAGGTTTTTAGTTTTCTTTTATATAATTTTTATTTTATTTATGTACCTGAGAGGAGAGGAGACTTTCATGGAGGAATGAGAGCAAGTTTGTACTGAAGGTGACATCGGTGTAAGTGATCTTTTCTTCCATTGTTATTTGAATCGAATCGGGGTTTTCTTTTCTTTTCTATTCTTGTTTTTGTTCGCTTCCCTCTTCTTTGTTTGTGGATCCAAATGAAACCGATAGCCTCGAAGTTGCCTTGTCCTTACAATTGTCGTTGATGGCTTATGGTGATGGATATTCATTTCTATGGTAGTATAGCTCGCCCCTTCATTTTATAGTATAAATCGGGAATGAGGAAGATCTCATCTGCCATGCTTCGCTCGCCTTCAAGTAAAGGTACATCGTCGATACGGGTAAAAGGTAAGCAGGTGCCGAAGATGTGGGTATGTTTATTAAATTTTAGTTTTTCTTTCATTTCTTGTAACTTTTAGTGTAGATCACCAACACCATAATCACCCAAATCTCTTTCATTCTTTTTCAATTTCTTTGTACATATCACTTCTATTTTCTCCACTTTCTCATTCTACTACTTTCTTCCTAACTTGACTTTAACTCCATTTTTCTCTTTTCTTTTTAAGAACTAAAAGAAGAATTTTAACCATTAATTGTAGCATAAAAGAGAACTTACTAAAAAGCTTCCATCGCTAGTCTCTCATGTGGATCATGATCCGCATAGCCACTTGGTATTGCGGTAGAATTGAGCACCTTGCACTATTGTTATAAAAGTTCTGAAATTTTGTATTTTTTTGTGCAGGTTCTAACTCAATAAAATTTTGGTGTTGTTGTAAGGGAGGGACGGTAAGTTATTCTCTTTTTAATTTACACTTTTGGTTAACCTTCTTCTTTGTTCTTGGTGTACAGATTTAACAACAAGAAATTTTTGCTGCAGTGGACATATAAGTGGCTCCAGACTCTGCTGAAGAAAGTAGAGCCCAGAAACCCTCAGATTTGCTACATTCCTGTGACAATCTGAGTTGTATTTTCTGCAGATTGACTGAATTACATAGTTTAATCTCTGTAGCATTTATTTACTTGTTTGACTCACTGTATATATATTTCTAACACAACAGCAAAAAGTTGATTATAAATGCTAAAAATGATTTAGACTTTGCCCTTAGGCACGTGTCTATTTCATTACATTTTCTATTTACTATTAAAGAGTGCTGGAGCTAAGGTATGTGTGCATAGCATTTAGTATAAGGTTCATTCTTGTATGAAATATTGCTTGAGTGTTACTTTTTTCTATATATTTGTACACTACACTAAATTGATTTAAGGGCTTGTCCTATAAACAAGATAAGGTGGGGAGTCATTATCCTCCCTTCCCACAAACAATCTCCTCACTCACTAACCCAAGCCTAACTAAAACTGAGTAGACGTTGGCCCTAGGGACATCTCAGACTCAAATAGGAGACTGATCTAAGGGAGAAGTTGATTTGACTCTGACTCTTGCCAAATCGGTGACTAAGATTGGGGATTGAGGGGCGAAAACCCGAAGGCTGGTGGTTTGGCTTAATTAGGCCCGTCGCTTTTCCGCGGATACCTCCCACCAATCTTGCCCCTATCTGGCCGATTAACTTGTGGTCAGATCCAGTAATATAAACCCCGTGGACAGTCTAACTAGTTAGGAGTCGTCTAGGTCTAAGGTTTACCCTAACTTAGGTTAAATTTTTTTCTTTTTATTTGTTTGCTTATTTGTTTGTTTTTTCTTTTTTTGTGTTTGAAATTTATTGTGTAATTATAACAATAATTTTTTCAATTTTAATGGTAATCCATATTACACCCTGACCTCTTTTTTGGATATTACCAACCCTGCATATCATAACTTTAACCAACCGAGTGCGTCGGATTGGTTTTATCCGAATTAATATAACCCATGCCCCCAATCTTATGACCATAATTTTCAAAATAATTTCAACTCCTCACAGAGTCAATGGGGATTTACCTTCCCCTAACCCAATTTTCAACCAACTTATCCTCCTTATCCACCTTGTCCACAATATTTTCAAGATTCATATTCAGTTCCACCAGTTCAAAACAGAAAACCACCAATTTTGAAAGAGTTTTCAGTGAATATTGTCTCCCCGGCAACAACGCCAAAATTTGAAAAAATTATTGTTATAAGCCATATCATACAGGAAATTTCAAACACAAATAAAGAAAAACAAACAAATAAGCAAACAAATAAAAAGAAAAAAAATCTAACCTAAGTTAGGGTAAACCTTAGACCTAGACAACTCCTAACTGGTTAAACTATCCACGGAGGGTATATTGCCGAATCTGACCACAAGTTAATCAGCCAGGTAGGGACAAGATTGGTGGGAGGTATCCGCGCAGAAGCGACGGGCCTAATTAAGCCAAACTACCAGCCTTCGGGGTTTCGCCTCTCAATCCCCAACCTTAGTCACCGATTTGGCAAAAGTCAGATTCAAATCAACTTCCTCCTTAGGTCAGTCTCCTATTTGAGTCTGAGATGTCCCTAGAGCCAACATCTACTCAGTTTTAGTTAGGCTTGGGTTAGTGAGTGAGGAGATTGTTTGTGAGCTAAGGGACGGTAATGACTTCCCCACCTTATCTTGTTTATAGGACAAGCCCTTAAATCAATTTAGTGCAGTGTACAAGTATATAAAAAAAAGTAACACTCAAGCAATATTTCATACAAGAATGACCTTATACTAAATGCTATGCATGCATACCTTGGCTCCAGCACTCTTCAATAGTAAATAGAAAATGTAACAAAATAAACACGTGTCTAAATGTAAAGTCTAAATCATTTTTAGCATTTACAATCAATCTTTTACTATTGTAGTTAGAAATGTATGTACAATGAGTCAAATAAGGAAATAAATAGTTACAGATATTAAACTTTGCAATTCAGCCAACCTACAGAAAATACAGGTTAGTAGTTCACTCAGATTACCACATGAATGCAACAAATCTGAGGGCTTCTGGGCTCTACTTTCTTGAGCAGAGTTCAGGGCCACTTATATGTCCACTGCAGCAAAAATTCCTTGTTGTCAAACTTATATACCAAGAACAAAGAAGAAAGTTAACCAAAAATATAAATTTAAAAAAGGAATAACTTACCGTCCCTCCCCGGCAACGGCGCCAAAATTTGATTGAGGTTTTACCTACACAAAAATACAGAATTTCAGAACTTTTAAAATAGTAGTGCAAGGTGCTCAATTCTACCGCAATAGCAAGTGGCTATGCGGATCGTAATCCACAAGGAGGGACTAGCGATGGAAGCTTTTTAGTAAGTTCTCTTTTATGCTACAATTAATGGTTAAAATTTTTCTTTTAATTCTTAAAAAGAAAAGAGAAAAATGGAGTTAAAGTCAAGTTAGAAAGAAAGTGATAGAATGAGAAGGTGGAGAAAATAAAAGTGATATGTACAATGAAATTGAAAAAGAGTGAAAGAGATTTGGGTGATTATGGTGTTGGTGATCTACACTAAAAGTTACAAGAAAAGAAAGAAAAACTAAAACATAAAAAACATACTTACCTCTTCGACGCCTGCTTACCTTTTACCCGTTTCGACGATGTACCTTTACTTGAAGGCGAGCGAAGCATGGCAGATGAGATCTTCCCCATTCCCGCTTTACACTATAAAATGAAGGGGCAAGCTACACTATCATAGAAATGGATATCCATCACCATAAGCCATTAACAACACTTGCAAGGATAAGGCAACTTCGAGGCTATTGGTTTCATTTGGATCCACAAACACAGAAGATGGAAGCGAACAAAAACAAGAATAGAAAAGAAAAGGAAATCTCGATTCGATTCAAATAACAATAAAAGAAAAGATCACTTACACCGATGTCACCTTCGGTATAAGGTTGCTCTCATTCCTCCATGAAAGTCTCCTCTCCTCTCAGTTACATAAATAAAACAAAAATTACATAAAAGAAAAATAAAAACCTAAGTTACAAGCTACAAATTAGCCTAAGTTCTACTCTCTGCTTGATCGTTCCTTTGCCTTTGAGATTACAGGTATTTATAGGAGAAATGCAGAGGGTAGAGGAGTATGAAGATAGGGGAAGCTGATTTTTTCAATTTGAATCCTCCCTTATCTTTAAACTTGATTTGATATAGATAATTCAATTCTGATTTGCAACTTGTTGACGTGTTGATTGCTGAATATAGCTTATTAAATGACAGAATTAGAGATAGTGATCAATTTAAGAGTTGTAACCCTTTAAACCATCTTTCTGGATCATCTTGAATCATCATATTTGAGTTTCAGTAACGAAAGTTATGATTCAAATACTAAAATGTATCCAGTTAGAATCTGAGTCAAATTGCTTCATCTCATCCGTTGATCTTTTCTCTATCCATTTATCCCTTTGGATTTTGAATTTGGACTCTGTATTTGATGTTATCCTCATTTGATGTTTAGCGTTAACCACTTGATTCACCAAAAACTGAATTTAACAAACTGGATCTGGGATCATCCTCCTCTAACCAAATAGATCTAGTTAAATTTGAATTTAACTGATATTTAATTGATTTTATCCTCTTTCTCCTCATGATTATCTTCTGCAAAATAAATATTTAAGATAAGCAATTTAGCAGATTTATTATATGATAAATGTGAAAATATAATAAAGAATAATGCAATAAATGTGTGCAATCAGTCAGTCAACCGATACTCTAGCCAGTTATTTTTTTGGCCCGTCGGCTGACTGACCGGTTGATCGAACTCTTGTCAGGACTTACTGTATTTTTTGACTGACCGCCAGGTCGACCGATAGCCTACAACGGCTAGTTTAGACCAACCATCGATCGACCAGCCAGTTGACTGATCACATGGTTCTACTGTTGGCCCAAAGGCCTTTCACTCTAGTTTTGATGATGACTAACTCATGTAGTTATGTGTACTAATAATCTTGTGTTATTAGTTTCAGATCTTTAATCAAGTTATTAGTTGGTGATTAGCTTCAACAAGATGATTTGGAAGCAATCACATGTTGATTCAAGAGCCCGAGCGTCAAAGATCATATATAGCACTTGCTCGGTGGATCAAGGAGTTTTGGATCGAGTCGGCTTGGAGATTGCGCTCTACAAGAAGACTTCGGTACCATAGTTTAGTTTTGTGTTTAGATCCAAATTGTAAAGATTAGAATAGTATGATAATGCTCAAGTTCACAACACACACGTTTCATGTTTTGAATATTGGTGTTTGTTTTTCGGTTTTAGGTTTAACCGATCTTGGTTTTCATGGATAGATAGATCAAAACAAGTTTACATGGTTTTATGTATATATGATTTGTTCTATATACATGCATGCTTCAATTTCTAGACAAACTTAGTTTTGGTTTTCATATTCATGTGTTTCAAGTTTTGTGTTTTAACAAAACTTATTTTTGGAATTAATGTCAAAAACATGGATATGTATATGTTTCATGTATATAGGATTATATCCATATACATCATGCTTCAAAGTGTTTAAATATCATGTTTTTGTATTTGGAAGAGTTTTGGACAAAACGTATTTTCTATTCAAAATTCAAGTTTTAGAAAATACAGTTTTTGGTTTTTGGTAAAAATGATAAGACACAAAAAATAGTTCATATTGATTGATATTTGAGCTAAACTTTTACCACATGTTTATGCAAAATGATAAAACTATTTTTGGTAATTTTTAGGAGTATTAAAAGATTTTTGAAAATATTTTTAAACCCAGTTTTCAGGTCCAGGACTCAACCAGTCGACTAAATCAGTTTATTAGTCGACTTGGCTGAAGTCCGGTCGACCGGGGCCGGTCGACCGACGTGCCAAGATCTGTGCACGTTTGGAAACCTTGAGACGGTCGACCGGGCCGGTCGACCGGGCTGAGAGCAGAGCTCTCTGTTGTTTGGGTCGACCGGGGCGGTCGACCGGTAGCTGCCAACGGGCAAAAATTGACCGTTGGACGGTCGACCGGGCCGGTCGACCGGCAGTGCATTTCTGGCAAAAAATTACTGCCAACGGCTATATTTTTCTGGGTCTATAAATACCCCATTTGTAAGAGTTTTTCTCTAAGATTTTTGTGCGAATTTTTCCCTACTCTCTAGTGTTTTTACAGCAATCAAAAGAAGTTTTGAATTCAAATTGAACAATCTTTTTGGTGTTTTTGTTAGGGTTTGGAAAATCAAAGAAAAGGGTTTTTGGGAAAGAGTTTTGATTCAACTTCTATATCTTGGTTTTAATTTTTTCCAAGAATTTTTCTTTGTGATTTTGATTTCCATCCCATTAGTTTTCTCCACACTTGAGCTAAAATCTTCTATCTCATTCTATAGGATCTTTGTGTGGGAGAAGAGATTGTTTGTGGTTGCTTGTTGAACCACCAAGTTGTAAACCCTCTATTTACTTTGCTTTGTGCTTTTCCCTCTTGGGTAGAGGAGGGTGTTTGTGCAAGTGGTTTTGTATCCCTCAAGTTGTGAGGTGATCCTTGCTTGTTGGTTGAAGTTGTGCCTCAAGTGGAGGTTGAGTTTGTAAGGAGAGGAGTTGGGTACTCCTTGTATTGTGATTGCCCCAAATCCTCGGTGGAGGTTCCCTTTGTGGGAGTCCTTTGTGAACAAGCTAGTGGACTTAAAATCCTTCTGGGTGAAGGCGGGGATGTAGAGCTGGGTGCTCGAACCTCGATAACATATCTTGTTGTTTGCGCTTGATCCATTGGCTCTCTCTATCTCTCTCTTTACTTTGTGTCTTGCATCTCTATTCATATTGTGCATACTTATTCATATTTGCTTGGCTTTGTTGTGTGTGCATCTCTTGTAATTGCAATTAGTTTTTAAATTTCGCATTTAGTTCACAAGATTAGCATTGTCACCTATTCACCCCCCCTCTAGGTGACTTTTCAATTGGTATCAGAGCTAGCGCTCCTGATATTAGGTTTAACCACCTAGGAGTGAGATCTTGGTTTGCTAATCTTCATTTGCATTGCTCATTTGCACTCATTTAGTTTGCTCTCATGGATAGCCCTCCTATGTTTGACCATATTAGACTTGATGTTTGGAAGGCCAATATGAGTAGCCATTTGAAAAGACTAGGACATCTAGTTTATCAAGCCTCCACTATGGAATCATTCCCTAATAGCAGCAAGCATAGAAAGGCAAATGCATTAGCACTTAGAGCACTTAGAGCATCTCTTAGTGAACATCTTTTACCCGTGTTTGATCATTATGACTTGGCTTTTGCAGTTTGGAGCTTATTGACATCTCCCGAGCTTCCAAGGATTATCAACAAGTTGAGGAGATCTAAGAGAGAAAAGTCTGAAGAACATTGCTTCATGGTCCAAGGGAATAACTCCCTTGAGGTACAATCGGACACTCAATTAGATGATAGCTCTAGTTCCTATTGCCATGGTTGTTTTGAAGTTCAAACATTGAATTTGGAACTTGCTCAAAAGCTTGAGAATTTTGTGAAAAAACATAATCTTTTGAAAGAGGACAACCTTGTTTTGAAAAATGAATTAAAGGATTTGTGTTCAAATTTTGAATTGGTTTTGCAAGAGAAGGAGGAGATCACTAGTGAACGTGACTCACTAAGATCTTAACTAGACCTTGCCCTTATTGAGATTGAAGTTTTAAAAAGAAAAAATGATTGTGATGATGTTGTAAAGCACAATGAGATTTTATCTTCAAAATTGGATTTTACTTTTAAAGATAATCTTATTTTGAAAAATAAAATTGATTCAATTTCAAAAGAGTTGGATTTGGTTTTAAAGAAAAATGAATCTTTGAAAATAGAAATTGATTCTCATGTGTGCCATGCTAGTATAGCTTCTTCTTCTTGCACACCTATTGCATGCTCCACTTTATCTTCCACTATTAAAAATGATATAAATGTTTTGAAGAAAAGTGTAGATTGTTTGGGCTCCACTTTGAGCCAATGCACATTGAATCATTCGCGTTTGGAAACCTTAGTTCGCAAGAAACAAGGTCCATCTTTGCATGCACACCCTACACGGCATACACGTGCTTCCCACGGTCACCACCATCACAAGTATGCTCATGTGTACACATGTACACATTGTGGCCGAAAAGGCCATCTTGCTAGATTTTGTTATGATCGCATTTATCATGAAAATTTGCAACTAATTTTGTTTGGGTTAGAAAAGATACTAACCCCCGTGGACCCAAAAAGAAATGGGTACCAAAGACCACCTCTATGACTTTTGATGTAGGTGGGAGCTCTCGCATCACGTGAGGGTATTGGTGCCTTGAGGTGGATGCATTCTAAGCTTAAAAGAGAACCATTTGGATGCTTCACTCTCAAGGGGATTTGGTGGGAGAACCACCATGTTTTGGAGAACTAGAGATGCACCTTCATCGGTTTTGGTATCATTCTCTAACTCCCATTTTTATTTGCAAGCTTATCTTGATTATCTATTTATAGCATGTCATGTATTGTTATTCATTTTGCCTATGCCATGCTTATTAGAATAGTGTTATACATGTTTAAGTTCTTGAGCACCCATGGTTAATATGGATCTATATTTAGTGTTCTCACCTTGTTTAAACTAATATGTATGCCCTAGATCTAATGCACATGCATATGCATTATGACCATTTGGATGTTTGTAATTTTTGTTTTAATGATTCATGTTTTATTGTTTCTTGATTAGTTTGATATTTGTCATGTTTATTAGACTTATGCTTTACATGATTAGTTGTTGAGACACCCATGTTCAGTATGGACCCATATTTTGTGTTCTCTTTATGTTTTAGCTATCATGTAAATCATAGATCTAATGCACATGTCTTTGTCATGCTAATCATATAGTTGACTATGACTCTTTGTTTTAAGAATTCATGTTTAGATTATTATGTTTATCATATTGGGTTATGATTCCCGTTTTATGCTTAATGATTTGATTACTTGTTTAGATGTTAGTTTTCATTAAGATTAGAATTTATACTTGCACATGTAATGGGACATAAATAAATCTTTATATATGTTTGTGCTTGGATGCTTATTTGTACCCATTAAATGTGCTAGTATACCCTAGTTTTGATGATTCATGCATTTTAAACTTGTATTCCTATTTTTGGATTGTTTTATGTGTATGAGTTTTCATTTCATGTATATGTTTATTTTGCCAAACCTTAAGATATACATGTATACCCTTTGAGTCATTTGCCTTTCATGCAAATCTATATATATGGACTCAATTGTGTTTAGGGATATGTATGTATACTTATTGTGTTGACAATTCATACATATACCTTGAAATGAAATTAGTTTTGATGAAAATTTAGTTTTTCTTGATTTCGTGTTTATTTGTTTAACTTCATGTATATGTCCATCGTATCCAAACTATTGATTATACATGTACATCCTTGAGCCACGTGCCTTCATGCATATACTCTGTGGACTCATTGTGTTTAGGATATGTATGTATACTTTAGTTTGTACATGACATACATATGCCTTGAAGTTTAAATCGTTTTGATGATTTTCATGTTTTAGGTAATTCCTATTGGTAATGAAAATCATGTTTTTCGTGTTTTCAAGGAATTTCATTTGAGCTTAATTGAATTTTTTCATGTTGATATGTGTCACATTTTACTTGTACACTCACTTTATTAGTTTATTCATGATTCGTTTTCATGAGACTTTGATATGAGCTTTATGGACTTTGAGTGTTTAGTGATCATGTGATTTACATGTGTTTCATGAAAAACAATTTTGTTTTTACTTGAAGGATTTCTTACTAGTTTTAAAAGTTTTTCCTATAACTAGTTCGTATTTTTCACCTTGGTAGAGATTTTCAAATATACTACATTTTCAAATTTATTTTTGAAAACCCCCTACCATTTATGGGAGGATGGATGGGAGATCATGTTCATGTATGTCTTAAAGTGAAAATCATTTAAACTTGAACCTTGATTGGGAGGTAGTAATATGATGTATACACTTGATCATTATTGTTATTTCAATTGGTATCATTGAATTCTTTCAATTGGTATCAATCTTGACCTTCATTGTATACTCATATATGTTTGTATGTATGTATGCTTCATTTCAAGAATATCAATTTCAATTGGTATATATTTTCATACATATATATGTTTTATTTGTGCTTATTATATTCCTATATCTTTAAGCACAAAATCTTGTTTATGCTAGTGCTTGAACTTCAATTTTGTTTAATTGATTACTTTTAAATTGGTATCAAGACTATGCATGATTTAAATTGGTATTTCATAAAGAGGGAGAAAACTTGATTTTGTCTTTCAATGATGATATTGATTCCCACTCCCTTACTTTATGATTGAAAATTTCAAATTGGTATCATATGTTCAAAATGAAAATATTTACAATTGATGTCAAAATATTGGTGTTTAGACATTGAAAATTCATCTTGTTTAATTTCAAATTGGTATCATGATTTTTTTAATGTGTTTGCTTAAAATTGGTTTCAATATTCTATTTGTTTGTTTTCTTTCAATTGGTATCAAGGTACTATTCTTGACATGTTTTCAATGATACCTTAATTGATTATCACCCCTAATTGACTTTGTTTTTTATTTAGACAAAAAGGGGAGAAAGATTTGTTGACTTGGTTTTGCTTTTACACCTTATCGAAGGTTGTTTCTTTGTATTAAAAGAGAAAAAGATTTAGTTTTTGTTTTTACCCTTTGTTAATGATTGACAAAAAGGGGGAGAAGTATTTTGAGTTTATATATGCATGTTGATGTTTTGCATATATTAAGTTTAATTTAGTTTAATTTAATTGGTATCTAGAACACGTTTTATAATTGTGTTTTGTAATTGGTATCTAGAGCATGTTTTGTTTTTTAAACATTTCATTGGTAACTAGAACCTTGTTGTGTTTGCATAGATATGCATGTTTTATGTTTCATGTTTTATGTTTCATGTTGATATTCATTGCATATTTAATGTTTATTTGTTTATGCATGAGTTAAGGGGGAGCTTCTTTGAAGCTTAACTTTAATCCATGCATATATAACTCCATGAGTTTTGTCATCATCAAAAAGGGGGAGATTGTTGGCCCAAAGGCCTTTCACTCTAGTTTTGATGATGACTAACTCATGTAGTTATGTGTACTAATAATCTTGTGCTATTTAGTTTCAGATCTTTAATCAAGTTATTAGTTGGTGATTAGCTTCAACAAGATGATTTGGAAGCAATCACATGTTGATTCAAGAGTCCGAGCGTCAAAGATCATATATAGCACTTGCTCGTGGATCAAGGAGTTTTGGATCGAGTCGGCTTGGAGATTGCACTCTACAAGAAGACTTCGGTACCATAATTTAGTTTTGTGTTTAGATCCAAATTGTAAAGATTAGAATAGTATGATAATGCTCAAGTTCACAACACACACGTTTCATGTTTTGAATATTGGTGTTTGTTTTTTCTGTTTTAGGTTTAACCGATCTTGGTTTTCATGGATAGATAGATCAAAACAAGTTTACATGGTTTTATGTATATATGATTTGTTCTATATACATGCATGCTTCAATTTTCTAGACAAACTTAGTTTTGGTTTTCATATTCATGTGTTTCAAGTTTTGTGTTTTAACAAAACTTATTTTTGGAATTAATGTCAAAAACATGGATATGTATATGTTTCATGTATATAGGATTATATCCATATACATCATGCTTCAAAGTGTTTAAATATCATGTTTTTGTATTTGGAAGAGTTTTGGACAAAACGTATTTTCTATTCAAAATTCTAGTTTTAGAACATACAGTTTTTAGTTTTGGTAAAATGATATGACACAAAAATAGTTCATATTGATTGATATTTGAGCTAAACTTTTACCACATGTTATGCAAAATGATAAAACTATTTTTGGTAATTTTTAGGAGTATTAAAAGATTTTTGAAAATATTTTTAAACCCAGTTTTCAGGTCCAGGACTCAACCAGTCAACTAAACTAGTTTATTAGTCGACTTGGCTGAAGTCCGGTCGACCGACGTGCACAGATCTGTGCACGTTTGGAAACCTTGAGACGGTCGACCGGGCCGGTCGACCGGGCTGAGAGCAGAGCTCTCTGTTTGTTTGGGTCGACCGGGGCGGTCGACCGGTAGCTGCCACGGGCAAAAATTGACCGTTGGATGGTCGATCGGGCCGGTCGACCGACAGTGCATTTCTGGCAAAAAATTGCTGCCAACGGCTATTTTTTCTGGGGTCTATAAATACCCCATTTGTAAGAGTTTTTCTCTAAGATTTTTTGTGCGAATTTTTCCCTACTCTCTAGTGTTTTTACAGCAATCAAAGAAGTTTTTGAATTCAAATTGAACAATCTTTTTGGTGTTTTTGTTAGGGTTTGGAAAATCAAAGAAAAGGATTTTTGGGAAAAGAGTTTTGATTCAACTTCTATATCTTGGTTTCAGTTTTTTTCCAAGGATTTTTCTTTATGATTTTGATTTCCATCCATTTAGTTTTCTCCACACTTGAGCTAAAATCTACTATCTCATTCTATAGGATCTTTGTGTGGGAGAAGAGATTGTTTGTGGTTGCTTGTTGAAACCACCAAGTTGTAAACCCTCTATTTACTTTACTTTGTGCTTTTCCCTCTTGGGTAGAGGAGGGTGTTTGTGCAAGTGGTTTTGTATCCCTCAAGTTGTGAGGTGATCCTTGCTTGTTGGTTGAAGTTGTGCCTCAAGTGGAGGTTGAGTTTGTAAGGAGAGGAGTTGGGTACTCCTTGTATTGTGATTGCCCCAAATCCTCGGTGGAGGTTCCCTTTGTGGGAGTCCTTTGTGGACAAGCTAGTGGACTTAAAATCCTTCTGGGTGAAGGGGGGATGTAGAGCTGGTGCTCGAACCTCGATAACATATCTTGTTGTTTGCGCTTGATCCATTGGCTCTCTCTCTATCTCTCTCTTTACTTTGTGCCTTGCATCTCTATTCATTGTGCATACTTATTCATATTTGCTTGGCTTGGTTGTGTGTGCATCTCTTGTAATTGCAATTAGTTTTTAAATTCCGCATTTAGTTCACAAGATTAGCATTGTCACCTATTCACCCCCCTCTAGGTGACTTTTCTTCTACTATAGTAAAAATTATATTTTCAAATCTGTCAATTTTCTGACTTCTTTTAATGGCTGTATTTGCTTCTTTGGGCCTAATCACCTAGATTAAGACCAGAACTCCCTCTAATTGTATTTACCTGCCTATTGCCTATATATATGAACCATCTGAGAAAAAGAGTTAAGAAGTTTTCAACAAGTTTTAACAATTTTCATGCAAGTTTTTGAGATCTAGTTTTTAAGAAAAATCAAGTTTTTTTATTTCTCAAGTTTTTCAATCAAAGTGCTTACAATTCTCAATCATTTTCTTAAATTTTCAGCTCTTAAAGATTACTTTCTTCACTGAATTTTTCTCTCACAAACTTCTTTGAGCTTCATTTCTTCACTCAAAATCCTAAAAATTGTAAAAAGAAAGTTTGTAACTATTTTATTTGCTAAGATATTGTTAACCTTAATTAGCTTAGTGCTACCTCTTGTGTAGAGGATTGAGAGTTGGAGTTATATAATCTGAGTCCTGTGTAGACGTTGTAATCGTGGCGCCTTCGTGGTGATCCTTAGTAGATAGTGAAAATCCTTCACACGGTGAAGGCGGGGACGTAGAGCTAGTTGCTCGAATCTCGAAACAAACAATTTGTATTTGCGATTGCCTTGTCTCTCATTCTTACTTCTTTTTCATTGTGCTCATACTTGCTTTATTCATCCTTGTATTATATTGCACTTGTGTTTTCTAG
The DNA here is from genome assembly GCA_038442645.1 of Agave tequilana. NCBI lineage: Eukaryota > Viridiplantae > Streptophyta > Magnoliopsida > Asparagales > Asparagaceae > Agave > Agave tequilana. Next base: position 18,787 of record JAVJIF010017210.1, on the reverse strand, counting down.
TTATTGATTGTGAACTTTAATTTTTATCATCTAAGCAAGGAATTAATTGTATACCTCAACTCTTATCTAAAAGAATTAAGAGGAGAAGTTCTGGAGCCCTTAATAGGCAATTCAGCTTCAACTCCTTGCTTGAGTAGACCACTTAACTTGTTTGTTTTAATTAGTTGCATTCCACATTAGATTAGCATTATCATTTATTCACCCTCTCAGGTGGCTTTTGATTGGCATCAGAGCCTTGAACTCTAGATTTTGATTTAACCACCTTAGAGAGATCCTCATTTGCTAATCATATTTGTGCTTCACACACTTGCATCCATGGCTGATAGCATCAAGTCTCCACCAAAGTTTAATGGCCTTAACTTTCTTATATGATATATGAAAAGTAAGATGATCATATTTTTGCAATCACTAGGAAGTCGAGTTGCAAAGACAGTGACCAAACTCTTTAATGTACCCGATGGTGATGAGGACACTTTGTCTAATGCTAATGCAAAGGCACATTATGCCCTGCTTCAAGCATTAAATGAAGATGACATTGCTAGGGTTATTCTTTGCAAATCCGCCAATAAGATTTGGTCACATTTGGTTGTCACTCATGAAGGGACATCACAAGTTAAGAGAGTAAAAATAGATCTCTTATGTTCTTAATATGAAATTTTTTTCTATGAATGAAAATGACTCTATTAATGATATGGTCACTAAATTTACTAAAATCGTAATGGTATTTTCTCCTTAGGTGATGAATCGATAATGACCAAAAGATAAGGAAAGTCATATAGGTTCTTCCAACTTCTTGGGAAGTCAAGGCAATAACTTTGAAGGAGTTTAATGATAAAAAGGAGATATAGCTCATTGGTCTTATTGGAAATCTAAAGATCCATGAGATGGAATGAAAAACTATAGAAGAGAAGGCACCATAAAGAAGAAAGTTCTTGCCTTCAAATCTACACCTACCATCACTGATGAAGAAGAAGAAGACCAAGAGGATGATAAAGACTTATACCTTCTAGTAAAGAATGTAAGGAGGATGTACAACAAGGTTAAGTTTGAAAATTGAAGAAGATGGCAAGAGAAGGAGGAAAGGAAGCTAGTATGCTAATTGCTAAAAATTGGGTCATTCATTGCTGAATGCCCGGAGAACAAGAGCAAATTTTCTACCTCTAAGATACCCTACAAGAAGAAAGCCTGGAAAGCTACATGGGACTCGGAGAGCAGCTCTGATGAAGAGGTAGACATGGCAAACGTGTGTTTCATGGTTAATGAAAACATATCTAAGGTACTTCCCGAACATTACATAGAATATTGTGATTTGACCATGGATGAATTAGGTGAAGCCTTTGAAGAGCTTTCTATCAAGTATGATTCTATCAAGAATAAATATTTGAAAATAAAGCAAGAAAATAAAATTTTGCAAAATCAATTTCTTGTTATTTCTAAAGAAAAGGAAAGCTTATTTATTTCTCTTGAAAATACACAAAAGATTTTGATGCTTACAAGATTTCATACAAAGCTAATTTTCTTGTTTTGATGAAAATGAGATTTCTTTGATGAAAAACAAGATATATACTTTGACAAGTATTTTAAAGAAATGTGAGTTTAATAAGGCTAGATTAGATTCTATGTTTTCAAAGAGGCAAACTCAAAGGAAACCTCATATTTCACACACAGCCCCCCCATCATGCTTACAAACCACCACAATCACAAGCACACCATGAACACTATGCACACCATGCTAAAAACACCCATTGTATTCGATCAAAAATTCAAATGGGGAAACTTACAAAATTTCAAAGAAATTACAAGTAATTAAATAAAGAAAATTACAAGTGTTCTCTTCCAGAGTTTCTGAAAAAGTGTGCCGATAGAGTCTAGTCAACGCGCGACCACTTTGTCCTTTTGACCACACGAGCGATCAGTCTTCGAGTCTTCTACCAAGAATTCCTTCTCGCCTGATTCCAAAAATTTCTTGAGAATGGAAGATTTAGGGTATCAGTACCCTGAGTTTTATCCTTAGAGAATTAGAAAAATGAATCTCTGGGTTTCTTGAAAGCTTTAGAGAAAAATTCTCGTGGCTAGCCAAAGTGATCGGCCAAATGCTCTCTAGTCAAAAAGTCTGGCCCCTTACTCATCCTTAGAATGATATATTTATAGGATATGTAGGGGTGTAACCGCCCTTAAAAATCAACAAACACTGAAAACAGTCTTGATAGCCTTGCTGTTTTCCATTAATTGTAAGGGAGGAAAACTTACAAAATTGTAAAAAGAAAATTACAATTAACAAAAAAGATAAAAAAGGATTACAAGTATCTCTTATGAGATTCTAGGAAATTGTGCCAGTGGAAGTCTGGTCATGTGCGCGATCACTTTATTATATTGACGATGCGATCCACCGATCTTCGAATGCTATTGCCTGAGAATTTTTTCTCGCCTGGTTTCGGAGATTCCTTGAAAGGGAGGAAGGCCTTGGGGTATTAACACCCTAAATTTAGAGAAATAATTCTCTGGAGCTTCTTGGAAACAAGAAAAAGTTGACCTTACTAGATCTCTCGATGCCTTTAGCTCTGATGCTTCGTGCCCCTGATGCTTTCTCCCTGCTTGGAGCTTATTCCCGGATGAGCTATTTATAAGCTCTGAAGGAGTGTAACCGCTCCTAAAATTTAGCCACGACTGATAACAGTCATCTAGCCTCGCGTTAAAGGCTGTTTTGAGCTTCACGCGAGGCCATAATGCTCGAGCAAGGCTAAATGTGAGCCGCATGCGAGACTAGACAAGCTCGCGCGAGTCTAAAAATGGCCTATTGACCCGATCGTTCCACTGAACGTGGGAAGAAGTGGGCAGATTCAACCACCCACTTAAAATGTATTGACCCACTAATGTAGTAGGTTAGCCCACTAAATATTAGATCAAAGGTTTGACTTGGCCAACCCTTAAATAGAGGCATAGAAAGCCTCGTGCGAGGCTGGATTTAGCCTCGCATGAGGCTAGATTTAGCCTACACATGGGACTAGAAGCTTTTAATTAGAGCTAAAGATTCAGTGAAACTAGAAATCAGACCTCTGTATGGCTATGTGGCGCTTCAGGCGAAACTGATACTTAGCTTTCTGCTGAGCTTTGAAGGGCTTCAAGGAGAAGCTAGATAATTAGCCTATGGAGCGAGGCTAGCACCTTGGGCCCGCGCGAGACTAAATATATTAAGCTTAGTCTTAAAAAGCAGTATTTGGTCTGCTGTCTGTTTCACTGGATCAGTAGGGCCTGAGTTTCTGCTTTGTCCCTCGGGATGTGTTGAGTTGGTTATCAGCTTATCCATGACTTGTCTTTTGTAGATGTCGATAAGTTGGACATCATTCTGACCAGTTGAAAAGTTGTATGTGAATTTATCTTTATCAGTGTGTCAACCAAACCCTTCAAAGTTTTCGTAAATCTGCAATGGGACGGTTCTGATTTCAAAATACTTTAAATTGCTTCGATTGATAATCATAGATATGTGGGTGTGAGTTTCACCTTGATGGTTGAACTCAGCTTCGTCTTTAGGGCTGCATTTTAACCTCGCCTATGAGATAAAAGAGGCTTGCCTCTGGGTAGCCTCGCATCTGACAAGAGGCTCACCTTAGGGCTGGAGTAGGCTCGCCTCTGAGCTACAACAGGTTCGCCTTTGGGTAGCCTCGCATCTGATAAGAGGCTCGCTTTAGAGCTGGAATAGTTTTGCCTCTTGGTAGAGGCCTCGCCTCTGATAAGAGGCTCACTTTAAGGCTGGAATAGGCTCGCCTCGAGCTCGTCTTTAGGCTTCTTTAAGCAACCTCGCTTCAAAGCGAGATTAGCTTGTCAGCGCCCTATCAGCGCTAGTTAGTTACTATCTCAGTGTTGGTACAAAAACACACACACATAAATATACTTGTGTAGTTCTGAAAGAATTCGAGTCCTTATTCTTCACACTCAAATGCAACTATATATAAATCTAAATATAAGATTCTTTCCGTTGAAGTTGGTTTATATTATTACAAGCATCTATAAATAAAAAATTAAGTATTTTAAATACATTTTGCCTATGCATCAAGTAGGGAAAAAACTGACGGCTTTAATAGTGGGTTGGTTAATTTAACAGTGTAGAATATTTAAAACCTAGAAAAATTGGGTGGTAAGGTTTTTTAAATGTTTAGATGATGATTAAATGGCCGATCGAGAAGGTGTATGTCTAAACATATAGATCTAACCATCTCACTACTTTTGGCCATCTATTTTGCGCCGCTTGATGGATAAGAGCAAAAAGTATTCAAAACACTTAATTTTTGGTTTATAAATGCTTGAAATAATATAAATCAACTTCAATGAAATGAATCTTTTATCCAGATGATGTATGATTGTATTGGGTGGGAAAGATTCAGACTCGAACCCTTCCAGAACTACACAAGTCTATCTCATGTGGTCTATGTCTCTCTAGACACACACAATTATTTGCGGGCATATAATTACACATAATATATATATATATATAATATATATATATATATATATATATATATAGAAAAATGGATATCAGCCGGCAGGCTGAGAGAACTCTCTCAGCCTGCGCTGACGTGGCTCAAATTGTCACGTCACTGACTTGCGGCACGCTTTTAGGCGACTGTTAAATTACCAAATATCCCTTATGAAAAGCAACTCTTAGAGCGTTCCCTTGATTATTGTTTATTATTATTTTTCCCCCTTTTATTTTGCCGCTCTTTATAGGATATAAATTATTTTTCGCTTATTTCTTTACCTCTTTTTTTGAAAGATGTAGTTTTCTCCTTTTCAGCCTGAGATAATTTTTTTTTGAAAATATAAAATCTTTTCAGATCAATGTTTTCAGCCTGCGATAAAATTCTACTTTATAGTTTAATTTTTTTTGTATATAATGTAGTCAGAGTCTTGGTCGCATTGTACATTTAAACTGCGACCTTAGTCAAAGTTTTTGGTCGCAATGTACATGGTGAAATGCGACCAAGGTCGCAGTGTTGTTATTGATAAAGATAGCCAGCAACTGCAATCTAGGGTTGCATTACATGGACTGCGACTTTGGTCGCAGTACGTTAAGTAATTATTTTTTTGAATATAATGTATTCAGAGTCTTTGGTCGCAATGTACATTTAAAATGCGACCTTAGCAAAGTCTTTTGTCGCAGTGTACATGGTTAAATGCGAGCAAGGTCGCAGCGTTGTTATTGATAAAGATAGCCAGCAACTGCAATCTAGGGTTGCATTACATGGACTGCGACTTTGGTCGCAGTACGTTAAGTAAGTGTTGTTTTATTAAGTGTTATTTTTTGGATTAAGTCATTTTTTGAATCTAAATGAAAAATGAAAAGTTGTGTGTTGTCTGATGCGACTTGGAGTCAGTCCGTGAGACGCGACCTGTCATAAAGATTTTATGAGATCTTTTAACGTCAAGTCTATGTTGACGAACCCTGCACCATTCGTTGTTTCCCGAAGCGGTTGTCTACGCGTCGGTTCTTCATTGGGTTTAGGCGTTAATGTCTTTTAATGCCAAACCGGCGCTGGCGGTTGGAGACCATGGGCTGCCTATAAATAGGGCTCACCCTCTCCCTTTAATAGCCCATAATTAGACTGTTTTCTTTCGAGAGCAATTGCTCTGAGAATTTCCGCCTTCTTCAGAGTCTCTAACAGGGGCCTGCCTCCATGGATGAAGATGACCTTATTGACGAACTTGATGGATGTTCGTCCACAAGGGAAGGAAGAGTCATAGACCTCATCGTCCACAAGGGAAGAAGTCATGGTCCTCGTCGTTCACAAGGGAAGAAGTCATGATCCCTGACGAGGACTTAATCCTCACCGAGATCTGCTCTGACTTGATGCACCAGTCAAGCTTGCTGGTAACGGATGGTCAGAGTAGTGGGTATGGCGGCGTGGGATGTGGTGGATATAGTGGTGGGTAGCATTCCCTGTGAGGTCTCAAAACCTCCTCTCTTACCCCAGAAGTGACATCGAGGAAACTCCATGCTCACTGGATAACCTTCTGGTGAAGAGATGTGTTCATAAACGAAAGATTCTGCTGCCACCAGACCTGCAGGAGAAGATTGCTCTTAGTAGTCAACAAGGGCTCTTCTTGGCTCTTCTGATGTTTTGTCTTCTTGGATACTTTGATGTTTAGTGTTCTTTGTAACACTCAATCTTATTGATTCTGCTGCCACCAGACCTCAAGAAGAAGATTTCTCTTAGTCAACAAGGGATTTTTTGATGTTTAGTCTTCTTGGCTACTTTGATGTTTAGTCTTCTTTGTAACACTGAATCTTATTGATTCTGCTGCCACCAGACCTCAGGAAGAAGATTTGCTCTAGTCAACAAGGGATTTTTTGATGTTTTAGTCTTCCTTTGTACTGCTGTATTTGTAACACTCAATCTTATTGTATAAGAGATCGTTTTGTATCATTTACACATGCCTGGAGATAAATGCCTCGACATAAATAAAAAGCATATTTGTTTTTTTTAATAAACTACGAACTTTTTTCGCAGCCATGCATTGCAAACAAAACAACTATGATCATAGATGACACTGCGACCAAGGTCGCATAAGATACATTGCAAACAGTAACTACTGTGACCAGGGTCGACACTGCGACCAAAGACTGCGACTAAGTAACTGTTGCGGTGACGTGTCACATCGTCGCAGTGTTGTTGTTGATTAAGACTAAAAACCAGCAATAGCGACCAAGATTGGAGATTATTTTTTTAAGACTGCGGCCATCAACTGCGACCAAAGTCGCAGTGTTGTTGTTGATTATTTTATAAAGACCCCCAACTGCGACCAAGGTCGCAGTGATGTTGTTGATTCATAAAGACCAGCAACTGCGACCAAAGTCGCTGTGTATTTTATTAAGACTAAACAGCAACAACTGCGATCTAGGTCGCAGTTTATTTTATTAATACTACAGTCAGAAACTGCGACCAAGGTAGCAGTGTTGTTTTGAGTAAGACTAAAGTCCAGCAACTGCGACCAGGGTCGCAGTGTATTTATTAAGTCTGCGTCCAGCAACTGCGACCAATGTCGCAACCTTTTCATTTTAAAAATTTTTAAGGGTGAAGTAATATAATTATTAACTGCGACCATGGTCGCAGTGTTGTTAAGGATAAAGATGGTCGCAGTGTACATGGTTAAATGTGACCAAGGTCGCATTGTTGTTGTTGATAAAGATGGCCAACAACTGCAGTCTTAGGTCGCTTTACATGGACTGCGACATTGGTCGCAGTACGTTAAGTAAGTGTTTTCCTTAGATTAACATGCATAGCGACCAAGGTCGCCGTGTTCTTGTTTTTTATAAGTGTTGTTTTGGATTAAGTCATTTTTTTGAATCTAAATGAAAAATGAAAAGTTGTCTGTTGTCTGATGCGGTCAGAAACTGCGACCAAGGTAGCAGTGTGTTGTTGATTAAGATTAAAGACCAGCAACTGCGACCTTGGTCGCATTGTATTTATTAAGTCTGCCTCCATGGTCGCAGTATTTCAACCGATACATAGTAGTAAAAAATGTAATTCACACAAATAACTTTAGAAAACAGATTTATATATATTTAAAAAGAAAAAACTCCATAAATAACTCAATTTGATTTATATATATTTAAAAAGAAAAACAAAATACAATTTTTTAACTTCTAATCGTCGTCATCACCATAGTAATCAGATTCGTCGTCAAGAGTCATGCTTTCGTCTTCTGTCTCTTCCTCCTCTTCAGGTACAGTCTCATCGTCGCTTTCTTCCTCTTCATGTTTGTGTTTTGGTTCATCAATGAACTCCCAGAAAGGGTCGTCTGTATCAAGTTCAGATTCTGACCCATAGCGAGACATTATTTCAGAACTAAACATAAAATCATCATTTGATGATTGGCTTCTTTCCGGTGAAGACGGTGGTGATGGTGAAGACATTGTTTGAATGTATTGGCTTCTTTCCGGTGAAGAGGATGGTATGTTTTTAATCCTTTGCTCATGACCCTTTATATATTTTTAATCCCGGAATTCCAAAAGGTTTAAGCTCTCGGACCACGTGAATATCTCTCGAATATATTTTCTATCTTTTCCCAAAAATTGTATACTTCCTAGGTGACTGTTCAGTTATCCAAAACAGTTTAAAGTTAATACACTATAACTTTAAATACTTTGAACTCAAAACAGTACATTATTGCGACCAAAGTCGCATTGGGAACTGATAATGATTAACTGCGACCATAAATTGCATCCATAGTAGGATTGCGACTATGGTCGCAGTAGTTTAAGAGCAGCAGTCGCAGTTTGGATATGTAATTAAAGCTTATAAGTAATATCTTGAGAAAGAGACCTTAAAAAAAAGATTACAAAAAAAAAAAATTAAAAGCTTTTAAAAGAAGACAAAATATAATTGAATATCAGAAGATCAGGAAATCCTAATCCTCGTCATTATCACCATCATAAGCAGATTCATCGTCTTCATTCTTCTGCTCTTCCTCTTCATCACTTATTTCCTCATCATCTTGCTGGTTTTGAGGTTTTTTTGTTTCACCGTTGAACTCCAGAATGGATCGTCTCTATCAAGCTCTTCGTCTGACCCGTTTGTAGGAAGCGATCCTACAGCATCAGAGGACATGCTTTCATCAAGCATGTCTCCGTCAAGTGGCAGAGGAATAATGTCTTCTTCACTAACCCACATGAAAAATTTATTATCATCATGAATAGGAGGATCAGTTAATACATTATTTGATGTAGTGAGATAGTCAAAAGGAGTGAAGTCCAGACTGGTATCAGATTCACTAGAATATCCTAAAGACAAAGGACGGTGGGGGATTGATTGAAGTTGAATTTTGAGTGTTCAGAGGAAGAAGATGGGAAGACATGATTCAAGAATGAATTTGTTTTTGGAAGTTTTTGAAATCAAATTGAAAAAGAGAGCAAAATTATAGTTTTTTAGGTATGAGGTAATATATTAGTTACAAGCATTATATAAAGGTCAATATTGTGGAAGAACATGAATAGTAATAATAATTGTTACAGGTGAGGGTTGAGTATGGTAGGAAGTGGTAAAAAAAATTAAATATTTAATTGAAGATTTATTGCTGGAGAATCCGAAGTACAAATTAACTTTTTATAGAATTGTTTGGCTATATCTTTAGATTACGTATGGTGCACATCTTTCCTTTCTCGAGATTAACATTAGTGCATATCTTTTTTTCTAGACTGGTGTTGTATCACGGTAGATATAATATTAATTACTTCTTTACAGAAGGCATGAGAAAGAAGATTGCGAATTTGGTCGCAGTACCGAAGGAGGTCGCATTGCTATGCGATAGTATTTTTTGTCTTGTATTCTCTATTCTGTATTAAGTCTGCGACCATGGAATGTTTTTTTACTTTTGAATGCTAGAAGTCGCAGTCGTCATTTAAAAGGGGTATTTTTGTCATTTTGTTTCACGATTGTTTAGGCGGGATTTTTTTGATTTTTTTGGCGCCAACACTCTGCGACCGATGTGTGGCCTATATTCAGCCACGTCCCGCAGGCTGAGAAACTCTCTCAGCCCGCAGGCTGAGGTACAGATAGCCCATATATATATATATATATATATATATATATATATATATATATATATATATATAATATATATATATATATATATATATATATATATATATATATATATATATATATATATATATAGAAGAACAAGTGGTTGATAAGCTCATCCATGCCAAGGGAGAGCCCAACAGCCCCAAACCACCTGAGTGCTGCAATGAGTGTGGCGCTTGCAACCGAGCCGCTCCAGAATTGCGAGATGCCAGTATCTGGATCTTAGTACCAAGTGCCACCCAAGCTGCAAATACTGCGTGAAAGCCAAGCCAGATTTTAGGCCTCAACTCTACCGTTGCCTGGACATGAACTTCATCAGCTACGTTGCATGCCACTGCCCGTGCACAAGCACTGCTTCCAAATGATTACGAACTAAGAGATCGATCCACAATTTCCTCTCATGTCCTACATATATAGATCTATACATGTCCACAGTGTTAAATAAGAGAGGAATTAATGCATGTTTGAATAATGTTGCTTGTGCTAGCATGTAACTTCTACTGCTTATAAGTTGGGGATTTTAAATAAGATGGATCTCTATTCTCATCTACTGTTTGTTGTTTGAGTACAAAGATTGATGTTCTTCTCAGAAACTGGACTAATTTCACGAATTTTTCCAATTCCAGTAGATTGAGAATTTTGATGAGTTCAATCTTAAATCAATATAAAATAAGTAAAAGTTTAGCAGTTATAAACTTCATATGAACGTCAAATCAACATATTAAAAAAATATATATTAAATTTGATTACTCAAAGTAAAGTGATATTTTGAAAGTTTGCTCAAGCATATACACATGTGAAGATCTTTTGGCAAGAAAAAAAGAAATTAGTTAGATCGGCAATCTACACCTATTTTTCTCCATTCTTTTTCAAGTTCTATCAAGTGAAATTTTAAATCTCTCGTCAGTAATGTTGTGTTTCTCATAATTATAAAAGGATCCTTATTTAGATATCATTTTCTATGTAGGTCGAGCTCATGCATATTTCATCACTATACACATGATTTACCAATTTTCTCAAATTTCTTCTTTAGTCACATAACGAATAGAAAAATAAATAATTAACTTTACTTATCAATTAAATTTTTAGACTAAATCAGTTCTCATTCTCTAGTTGGGACTCATATTGCTCTCATAAAAAAACCATGTATGAAGAGAACAGTATTCACTGGTAGAAACTGAGGAAGAACCAAGCAATTTTAACCAGTCATGGATACTTTCCAGCTTATATGTATTATGATTGTTAATAGTGGAGATTATGATTTCGAAGATGTGATAAGTAAGCCAGTTGTAGTCGAAATTATATAATTGTAATATATTATACTGTAATAATTACAGAGAATATGTTTTCAAAATTTAGAAAAAAATTGCACATTATTATGTGACTCGAGAATATCTGTAGCTGAGACTCGTTACAATTTTCAACCTGCCATGGGCACCAATGATTATCTGAGTTAGTTTATTTCTCATAATATTTTTTTATAATGGTAATAAGTGTAAATTTTGCATTAGTCGCTAGTCCCAATGCTTATCAACATTGATGCAGCGCAAAGACTTGTGCGATTTTTTCCTTGCAAACACGGTACATGACACTGTGAGGTCTCAATGAGAAGAAAATAAATATGCGGTCTCGCTTTCATCGTACGCTAAATAATTTGTCCATCTATTTAATTATTGCATAAAAATACATTGTCCTCTACATTTAGACACGTGATATAAATTTAATGCATGCAGGAGTCTGCAGTAGTTCAAAGTGGGACCACAGGTGATTTTGTCAATATGTGTGTGCATACAATTTTCACATGATACTTTATCCAGTGGTGAAGGCTGAATTTCAAAAATGGGGGCAAAAATAATGGGTTAGATTCACAGTACACGATACCGATCGCGTGCGAAGCCGTCAATGTTATCATCGCGCTCTCTTATCGCAATAGAATCTTAACCAGCACGTGCTTCATAATGTCATTCTTCATGTTGACTTCTGCCTCTACACTTGGACTGTACTATCCGCGGACATGATGAAAACAAGCCCATCGAATCCGACGACCACTGAATTACCCACGTCGTTGTGGGTACACACCGATTCGAACCAATTGGAGTCTGAGTTTCTCCACACGTTCATAGTCTTGTCCCTCGAGCGGGAGTAGAGGGGACCCTCTTTCTCGTCAAGGCTGAGCAGGACACGATGTTGAAATGCTGCAGCAAGATGGTGTTGCGTGCCACGCACTTTGACAAAGTCTGAGGGGTTGATAGAACTCTTAAGAAAGTCTTTTAGTCTCGGGAGAGTCCCAACACCCTTGCACATTGTTAGGTCCTTGGACAAGACCTTCCATATGTGAACCTTACCATCTTGGTGGCCAGTGAAGATTCTCTCGCCAGAAATAACAATTGCTTTCATTAGACCGTTATCGGGGTTGAACCTGGAGAACTCTGTGCGGTTCTTCCACACCCGAATGTTGCTATCGGATCTAGTGTATAAAAGGTCACCAGAGATAGTGACAGAATAGAGTTGACCCTCCTCGCGAATCAAGGATCTGATGAGCCCTGTCGAGGGCTGATCAGAGAGAGAGGCGATGGTGGCGGTGTTTTGGATGCACGGGGACTCGACGAAGGGGGAGGCCACAGCATTCCAAGGGGACATGTTATAAGAGAGAGATTGTCTCCACCGGATCATGCCCAGCTGGATCCGACCCCGACACCTGGAGGGCACAAATGAAAATCTTAAAAGATTTTCCGGCGAGAGCGGGGAGGCACAAACAAAAGTCCTGATGATTTTGCCGCCTCTGGCTCTGCCTCTGATGAATATTGATGTTGCGCTCAGACTTGTCACTCATTTTGTTTTGGGCTTTTCTTATTTTTGAAAGAAATTTGGGAAATTGCTTTTAGGTCCCCAGTGAGTTTGACTTGTATCAAAAACTTCAAGGAGAAAAAATCGTGTTAAAAAGCCCTTTGACATGTTTTTTTTTGTTTGCAGGCCTTATCTCAATACATGGCTTGGTCTGTATTTGTATTGCTCTTGATTAATTGTCCCATATGCTGTCATTTGTCCTTTAATTAGCCCACATAATGTACTCTAAAATCTTTGATGACAGTTTCTTTAATTATTTTGCTGTTTAATTCAAAACTCTTGAAGCAATTGTTTTGCTATCCACTTCAAAAAAAATCTGTTAACTTGAATCAAAAAATTATAAAAAATCATTTAAATATTTGAAAAATAAAACGTGAAAACAAAAAATAATTAATGACTTGTTTTATACAATCTTTCAACACATATTATTTATTTATAAAACAAATATCATTTAAAATATGTTTACTTATTTTTTCACTTATTTGTTTGTTTATCGTTTTTATTAATTTCTAGCATCTAGTGTACACAATCGAGCACGTCACAAATTGATTATTGATTCATCTGTCTTGTTCTCTCACGATGCTTCTTTGTTACTGGACGTCTTATTTGTAGAGTCTCATTCGTTACTTGTACGAGACATAAGTTAGTACCAAAGTATAAATAATGGATATTAAAATAAAAAATGGCATATATTTATATGTTGGACATATTTTTAAAAATGTGGACATTTACAAGGAAATGTCGACATATACCCTGAAATGTAGACATATATTCCTAAATATGGATAAATATTTTAAAACTGTGGACATATACCTAAAAATGTGGACACAATGTCAAAAAAGTGGACAGAATCACACTAAAGTGGATAAAATATGGTAAATGATACATTTGGCTTGTCCAAATCGGGAATAGGATGTACGATTGAAAATATGACAATTGTGTCCAACTTTCTGACATTTACTGTACACAATCGGGCGTGTCATAAATTGATTATTGATTTATCTTGTCTTGTTCCTCTCATGATGCCTCTTTGTTACTGGACGTCTTATTTGTAGAGTCTCCTCCTTTACTGTGAGAGACATAAGTTAGTACTAAAGTATAAATATTGGATAGTAAAGAAACAAAAATGGCATATATTTCATAAGGTGGACATATTTTCGAAAATGTGAACATTTACTTGGATACGTCGATATATACTCTGAAATGTGGACATATATTTCGAAATATGGACATGTATTCCTAAATGTGGACAATATTCCAAAATGTGGACATATACCGGAAATGTGGACACCGTGTTAAAAAAGTGGACAAAATCGTACTAAGGTGGACAGAATATTAGAGAATGATACCTTAGGCCTGTCCAATTTGAGAATACGATATAGCGTTGCAAGTATGACGATTGTGTCCATTTTTTCTGGCATCTACTGCACATAATCGGGCGCGTCACAAATCAATTCTCTTTGTCTTATTTCTCCAACGACACTTCTTTGTTACTAAAGGCCTTATTTTAGACTCTCTACCGTTACCTGTGCGAGACATAAGTTATTACAAAGTGCAAATATTGGATAGTAATGAGACGAAATGACATATATTTCATAAGGTGGATATATTTTCAAAAATGTGGACATTTATTTGAAAACAATGACATATACTTTGAAATGTGGCCATATATTCTGAAATTTGGACGTATATTCCAAAATGTGGACATATACCCAAAAAGTGGACACAATGTCAAAAATGTGGATAAAAACATACTAAGGTGGATAGAATATTGGAGAATGATACCTTGACTTGTCCAAATTGGGAATAAGATATAGTGTTAGGGCATAAGTTCCTTGCTTGAATGTTTCCACCTTCATGTGATTATCTAAGTAATTTCACAATGATATGCTACATGACATAAAATAAGGTCTTTTATGTTCGCTCTAATCTCTTTCTGTCCGCTTACATCAATTTCTGTCAAACTTTCTCCTTCTATGTCCGCCTTACTCTCTTTTTGCCCACCTTCCTCAATTTTTTTTCTAACTTTATCTTTTTTTATCTACCTTTTTGTCCACCTTCTTTAATTTCTATCCAATTATCTCTTTTTATGTCCACCTTACTCTCTTTTTATCCAACTTTTTAGTTGTAGACAGAAAGTTAAGAAAATGGACAAAATATTCAATAAGTCAAAAGTGGATAGTATGATTCACAAATTTTTGTCCTCTCTTTTTATATCACAAATCATTACAAGTAGAAATTTCATCACCCCCAAATTGATATACTCAATTCAGCAAGCTCGTCACAAATTAATCCATCTTTTAGATAAAAATTAATCACAAATACCAACATGATTATCATCAAATTTAGTAAATTACAAAAGAATCTCAAAAAAATTACAATTCAAAATCTTAATAAACATATTTAATCAAAACTCCAATCAATAAATCTCAAAAAAATTACAGCAAAAAGATTACACTAAATAAATCCTCGACGAAGCCCTGCAACACTTCATCCTCTGTGAGCTCTGCATAAGGAGCTTGGGGAGAGAAGCCTTGCACGAGGATCTCACTTGAGCCTCGGTGAAGGAGACGAGCTCCACGCCGGAGCTGCGGCGATCTTCATATATCGGGGGTGAATCAGGGGTTCATGGATCTTGTCAGAGCTCACGGAGCTGCGGTCGGGAAAGACTCGAGTGTAGCTCGGGGGCAGATCTCACTGGAGTTGTTGTAATCTTCACGGAGATCTTCGGAGCTGTTGCGATCTTTACAAATTGGGAGCGAATCAGGGGCTCATAGAGCTCGCTGCAATCAGAAAGGCTCAGGAAGCTCGCTGGGCTCACCAGATCTTCACAGAGATCGCTCTTTTTCTTCTTCCTCTTCTTCCCTCCTTGTCCCCCTCTCCTCTCTCTTTCTGTATTAAAATTGTAAACAGGGAACTGATTTGACAGGGGGATATTTTGGATTTTTAACCGCCCACAATGATGCATGTGCATACAACAAGTGTACACAGGGAGGGACTTTTAACACACTTTTTTATCCTAGGAATTTTTGGCGCAGCTCAAACTTCCTGGACACCTAAAAGTAATTTTCCAAAGAAAATTTTAATCTTATTTTTTTCTTGCAAATATTATATCATTCTATTCTTGTCGTAGGCCACAACAACAATGCAGTGCAGGGCCACATGCAGCCCATATGATTCTCGTACGTGCATTTATTTATATCTCACTGTACAGGTAGCAAGAACCAATTGGGTACTAGCTCATCCAACTAGTGACGAATCAATACACGTATCAATGCCTGATTGACCCTCTTACTATATGTATGTGTGGCTCGCACACATAACCCAACCCGCGACACTCATGTATAAATAGTGAGGGAGGGTAAAGGTCTTAGAGCACAAAGCGTTTTCGTGGCCTTATGGTGGGGCCACATGTTGAGCTTCAACGCGTGGCCCCATGATGCTCCCTTGGTGCCCCTCTTAGCCTATAAATACCCCAGGTTTTCAGAATAGAAAGGTAAAGAAGGTTTTTAGGGTAGTTTTCTCTCTTTAGTATAGGTTAGTTGTTCTCTTTTCTTCTTTTATATTTTTCATTTCTTGTAGATCATATAATAAGGAAGAGAGTGTTTCTTAGGGTAAAAGTTAGAGTGCTTGTAATAGAGGGTGACACTCTATGAAAAAATTCTTCTTTATCTCTACTTGATTTCTTCTCTCTAACTTTTTACATGCTTAGCTAATTTTCTCTCATTGCAACTAACTACTAACCACTAACTTATTAACTTCTTACTTGATAATCCACATGAATCTAATAGCTTCCACTTGGCCTTACTCTTGCAAGAGCCATTGATGGCTCATGATGATAGATTCTAACACTCTAACATCTAACTCTCTAATAAGCTAACATTACTTTATTCCATGTTTGCTTTAGTTAGTTTGATGGTTTAAGTGTAGCTTGCTGATTAGTCTACGATTATGCATTATTATATCGCATTTCCCCACCGATTTATGAATAAATTGTCGGTCTAAACCGTATTTTGGTCTCTATACAGGTAAATCCAAAGTTCAAGGGCAAAGGAGTAATAAGAGCCTAATTAATTCCATTTTAGGGTAATTAAATCCGCATTACTTCGAGGCCAAGAAAGGGATTATCTAGAAGATACGTCGAATCTAGACTCTTGCGCACGTCAGACGAATAACGGACAAATACACCCGAAATGGAATATACCAGGAAGCTACTGGAGCCAAGACGGATCCCCGCACCAAAACCAGGGAGATATCTCCCTGGTTTGGCCGCGGATCTGCAGAAAAAAGCCGCGGAACCGCGGCCCTTTGGTGGGGCCACGCGTCGATTTTCGACGTGTGGCCCGTCTCGTCTTCCAGAGACTTCTTATGCCTATATATAGCCCTGTATTTGGCCAAACGAGAGAGTTTTGTTGGCCCAAGAGGTTACACTCTCTATTTGTTAAAGTTTGATGATAACAAAACACTTAGGAGCTATATGGTACTAATAAGTTGTTTAAGATGAAGTTTTAGGTTTGAACCATTTATGATGGCCATTGCTTAGCTCTTGGAAGATTTTCTAGGTTCATGGAGCAAATAAGGCAAAAGGCACAAGAAGGAATGTTCATTGAAGAGAAGGCTCTAGCAAAGCATTGCATGATTCAAGACTTCAGTTTGGCTCAAGAGACTTCATTAGATTTGTTTTTAGTTTTATAGTTTTGTCAAAGAATAGTAGATAGGTTGAAGCTCAAATACACACACATAAATTCAATACGTTTGGTTTTTGATTGAATCGGTTTTGGATTTCAAGTACATATATCGGGTTTGGATTTGAACCAGTTTTAGTTCTGCTGATTTGCTTGACACCTTTTTACTTTTCTTATCATAACTTTTTATTCTTATATTCAAATAATATGATTCAACTTGCATTTCAAAGATAACTTTCAGATCTAAATTTCTTATTCAATAATCATTTTCAGATTCAAAATTTAAAGATGTCAAATATTTGGTTGAACTCTGTTCTTGTTCTGAAAATAGCTTACAGTTTCTGTTTTGACACCTGTTAGTGTTTTATTGATAACTTTCTCATCCAAACTGATATTGAGTTTATTTTAGTTGCATAAAAAAGAAGACTTAAAGATCTACAAATTATTTCTATATACCTTATTCTGAATTCGAAATTTTGGAGCCTAAAAAATATGCTCAAAGTTGACCAATCTGCCAGATTGGCAGTAATGGCTAATTTTCTGAGGCTGATTTTTAACATGTTTTCAAAATGTGTTTAAGCTTAAATAAAACATGGTTAGCTGTATTAGAGGGTCAATTTCTTCCTCTTATATTCAGGTAAAACTTTTCTATGTTTACTCTTCCTCAATCCTATATAAAGGGGTCATTAGGGTAGAGTTTTTCATAACAAGCGTTGGCAAAAATATTCAAAGTTTTCAAAGGCTTTCAAAAGAGTTTGGTCCTTAGTTTTTGTGCTGAAGAATCTCTGTAAGGTCCCTAGCTAGTAATACAGTATTTTCATTTTCTAAAGTATTTATTTCGAATTACTGATTATTTTATTTCATCAACTCGATTTATTATTTCTTTCTTGAGATTATTTCTATTATTAAATATGGGAATTTATTTTAAGATAGTAAACGGTAATTTGGTTTTATGTTTGCCATTATTTATCATTGGCATTTCTTATGCTAATTATTATTTCCATTATTATTGTTGTTGTCGTTTATTAATATTATTATTTATCTTGATTAATTAATATTGTGATTGCTAACCTTATGATTATTTATGTCATGGTTAATTATTTTTAGCGTCATTATTAATTGTTAATATTATTGTAGTTTGTATTTATTTATTATTGTTTAGTATTATCTCCTTTCCTTGTATCCTTGATCTTTTCCAATATTTATTCTCATTATCTAATCCATCCCATATCCATTTAGATACAACCCAATACCATTTGGATTTAACCTATAACCCATTATCTATTCATATCCAAACCCAATACCCACTACCCATTAACTTATTGGATTCCTAATCTTAACCGTTGTCACAACCCAAACCCATTAGCTAATCCTAAACAAAACCCTAAGATTAAAACCAAAATCTAATCTCCATCTCCTCCTCCCAACGCAGCCGCCAACACCCCAAGATGCCGCCCCATCTTCACCAGGCCTTCTCCTCCATCCCCCAGGCCGCGACCAGCGCCTAGGCCGCCTTCCCCCTCGGTCTAGCGCGCGGCAGCGCCACAGCAGCCCCTGCGTGCGCCCTCCAGCGCCCCCTGTTGGCAGGCCGAGCACCACATCCAGCCGCCTCCTCCTGTTGATTTCCCCCTTCCGAGCCATGGCCCCATCACGCCAGGCCACTGTGCACAGCCG